>CACRXK020001272.1:17931-57068 GCA_902702795.2 Paramuricea clavata | reverse complement strand
CCATTGCAACCATGCAACCATTGCACCCACTGCGCCCAATGCACCTACTGCAACCACTGCACCCATTGCAACCACTGCAACCACTGCACCCATTGCAACCACTGCAACCACTGCAACCACTGCAACCACTGCAACCATTGCACCCATTGCACCACTGCAACCACTGCACCCATGCAACCACTGCAACCACTGCAACCATTGCAACCACTGCAACCACTGCAACCATTGCAACCACTGCACCCATTGCAACCACTGCAACCACTGCAACCATTGCAACCATTGCAACCACTGCACCCATTGCACCCACTGCACCCACTGCACCCATTCTGCACCCATTGCACCCACTGCACCCATTGCAACCACTGCAACCATTGCAACCACTGCAACCATTGCACCCACTGCACCCACTGCGCCCAATGCACCTACTGCACCCACTGCACCCATTGCAACCGACGCAACCAATGCACCCACTGGAACCGTCACGGCTATTTTGGCAGGATTACGGTTGGAATCACTTCCGCCTTTGAGAAACGAAAATCGTGTAGGGAAAACCCTTTCACCTAACAGCCAATCACAGTGCGTCTTCCGAGTACTGCGAGATTACCCGATTGATTGTTTGTCATTGTTATAAACAAAAATTTAAATTTCGCCTACTGCATTGCTTTAGCACTTTATATACACCGATTGTTTGTTGAACATGCGAGAAGATGATAACAATATTATTCTACGTAAACATCGTGAAGTTCAACGCTATAGTTTCCAAAATATATCCACGCAAGTAAACAAATTTTAAGTTTCAACCCAAGCAGTATATTCCAATGCATGTGCAAGGGCTTTTCCCAGTAGCTAATCTCTCAATATATAAGGCGGCTTCCAATTGGCTCTAATGTTTTTGAACACTGCCAGATGATTGGCTCGGCTAAAACAAAGGGAATTGAATATGCAGCTCGGGTAAGCAGACGGTAGTATTTCGTCGCTTGGCGTAAGAACTACAACGTCTGTGAGCAGGCTATCTTTGAACCGCCACTGCAGATGTTATTTTCGGACTTTCAAAGTACTGGATTTTTTATTTCTCACGGATTTTTTCTTGGAATTTTAAAAGACATTCCGAATTTTTTTTGATTTTCCGGATTTTTTGTAGATTTCTCCCGGATTTTTTCCACATATTTAAAGATTTGAATGGATTTTCCAAATTGTACCGGATTTTTTCGGGATATTTAGGGGATTTGCCAAGTGTACGAGATTTTTTAGTGCAATACTAAGGTGGATTTCGAAGAACTATAGAATCTTACCGGATCTCCATTCTTTCCAACTTTACCAAGTTTCCCTCGTCGTCCAGGTTCACCCTAAAGTAAAATATTTCGTTAACTGTTAAGGCTCTTTTCCACTCATCGCAAAACCAACTCGCAAGCCCGCTGCAAGTGCTTGTATGTAATTAACATAAACTGTCAAGCATTGTGATTGGATGAAAGTACTTGCAGTGAATACTTTGCGCGTTGGTTTTTGTGATGAGTAGGAAAAGAAGCCTAAATAAATCCTTATCCATTTTTTACTTCTGTAACGGGATGAAAGTTGGTATAATTTAACTGTTTATGATTCACTGGAGTGTTATCAAAGTATAGATTACAGTATAACTCCATCAGTAAGTTCCTTGAGTTGTTTTGCGATCAAAGCATTAATGCAGCTGGTTGGAAATTTGCAGAGTGTTGATATATACTGTAGGTCCAAGGGCAAACTACAAAACGTGGCGGGTCGTATATACCTTTGTGCCATCTATTCCAGGTAGTCCAACTTGTCCTTTTGGCCCGCGATCTCCCTATATTTTTCCAAGAAAAATTAATATTATTCCATTGTTGCAATGCTCCCAAATGCACCCTTCTTTATTGTTTGACTCTGTCTAACGCAAGATGATTAAATATTCGTCTGCAAGGGCATGCAGAGTCTTGTAGATTAATGGCTTAAGAGTCTTAAAATAATAAAAACTTGAACAGATTAATTTATTAGAAGACCTCTACGCATAAAAGTGTACATGATTCAGTATTCAGGTCTTAGAGTCACCTGGGAATATTACGTGCGCTAAGAAACCACGTGATTTTGAGTGGCAAAAAGAATGGACAGCAGAGAAAACCATTGTTTGAATTCGCCAGAAAATTGCCGCTCTGAAATCAGCATCTCTACCGATTTTGACGGCTGATTGACTCCATCTATTTTTTGTTTAGGTTTAAATATTTGCCACCCAAAATGGCGGGAATCAAACGTTGATGATATGTTGTGACGTAACATGCAAGGGCTGAATAACACCTATACTGACACAGATATTTCGCAATTTCTTTCCTACCTCTCTACCTCGTCCACCATCGTCTCCTTGTATTCCGAGAGCTCCTTTTGGACCCTGAAAGAAAATAAGAACTATTTTACAAGAAATAAATGTTAAACGAAAACTTCAGGATCCTCTCAGAACCTGATAATAATCCTTTACATGCAATTATTTCCTAGTTATATGGGATTATTATAAGAAATTCTTATCAGTACTGCAGAATGTGTTTATCACTGTACCTCCAAATAATAAGTGATACAATTAAATGACTATATTGGTAACGTTATTGGTACAGTCTAAGCTGTTGTTGAAGATGTGGTTAAGGCTTGACAACTGGACTCTGTAGCTCAGTTGGTTGGAGCGCTGCACCGGAATTGCAGGAGAGCAGGTTCAACTCCTGCCAGAGGGCCATGCAATAGTTGCATTTATCGCATCTGCGCCTGGTTAGGTTTAAAAGTGTATAAATTTACACTTGAAAATTCCATTTATAAAAACCTTCAACATTTAATTCTATTGGTTGCGATGACCCAAGCCCTGATATCTAAGCTATTGTCCTTAGCCTTAGGGATGAGCTAAGCGCTATCCCATATTTGTCCAGTATTTTTCTAGGAGCATTCCTATTCTCGTTTTTAAATGAGAGACCGAATGTAGTTCAGTCGATTGTAACATCAATTGCAAAAGTCGTCAAAGTTTTATTGATCATGATACCTATTCACAACCATAAGTACTTACTGGTCCTCCTCTTCCTCCACGTGATCCAGTACCGCCTGGTCTACCAGGAAAGCCCTAAACAAGTTTTTCAGATTTATATGTACTATTTAAAGCACGCGTAGGAGTGTTTTATATGTGATAAAACACGACTACAAGTGCTTTAAATGGCTTAAAAAACGACTCATCTTATACGAGTTCATTGGCGAAGTAATTTTTAAAATAAACTGTGTCTTTTATCACATATAAAACCACGACACGCTTATGATTTTTCTTTGTGTTTTGTTCCTGAATTATTAATGAGTTTTTTAAATATATATATATATATATATATATATATATATATATATATATATATATATATATATATATATATATATATATATATATATATATATATATATATATATATATATATATATATATATATAGTGACAACATGAAGATAGCTTCCTGAGGATCCCTTCAAGGCTGGTTTCCACAGTGGTATATACTATATAGTCCTGAAAATTATAACAATTGGGGCTCTTCAAAGTTGGCCTACTGTCTATACGGGCATGAACCGCCAGAACATGTTCGATTCTTGGGTTTCTGAGACACGATTAACGATTTCCTTCATTTTAATGTATAGTTTATATTAAAATGTATAGTTTTCTCATATTAAGACAAGAAAATATAATATATCACTGCAGTGAATATAAGAATCATTAGCATCAACTGCTGGAGTGACCCTCAAATTATCGAATAGAAATAAATTGGAATAACTGTACTTTAAAATTTAAATGCGCCAAACCTTATTAAATAAGCAAAAAATTTGTTATATTACGAAAGATTATTTCAGTCACGGGGTAGGGCAAAGCCTCCTAAACTGACAGGGAATTTTAACAAAGGGGTTTAAGTTCAGGTTTACACAAAAGTTCCTCTGATTATGATGGCGTAAACAGAACTGAACTCCGAATAGGCAATTCCAGCTTTTAGTTTATGTGTGCAGGGGATGATGGGAAGTAAGGTATCATATTGCTGATTATGCTGAAAAAATAAAAATGAGGGCCGTGTAAACACGGAGTGATAGCTTATACTTGTAAATATTGAAATATTTCGGTTGTTTCGGTAGCTTTTATTGAAGTTTTTCAGCATAATCAGCAATATGATACCTTACTTCCCATCATCCCCTGCAGGCATAAACTAAAAGCTGGAATTGCCTATTAGAAATTAAAGATGTTTTTAATTAAAAGTGTCTTTGAAAGAGATTTGCACTGCCATACATGCTATCTGACCATACAGTCACGCTTCTTTTCCCCGGCCCTTTCTGGAGAACCATGCCCCTTTACCTGAACCTATATATGTAAAGGGCAATCTCGAACCCTGAGCCCGCAATCCTCTGTGGAGGCTTCCACAGAGGATTGCGGGCTCAGTGTTCGAGATTGATTTAGAGGGCTGACTTTAAAGGTTCGAAACCGTGATAGTGTTAATGCTTATATACAACTAATTGATATTACTGTAAATCAGTCTAGATATAACCAAATGCATCTGGTTACCGTAAGTGTACTTTTTATCCAACACGGCAACACCGTATTACGTTATAACGTCATATAACGACATACTTTAGCAGTTATTTCATTGGAGCGAGACTCACTTTATCTCCAACAGCGCCTTGACTTCCTTTCAAACCAGGTGGACCCTAATACCAATTTAAATAAATGTATAAAATAATAAATATATAAAATATTATTTTCGAAAAATAAACAAAAATGAATGTGTGACTTCTAGGATAGAAACTATTCGTTATTAAATAAAGATAAAGACGCATTTTAGAACATTTTATACTGAATAGGATCACGCAAAAGATGTTAAAGCAAGATCTCAATACTAACTGGTCTTCCTGCTGTTCCTGGGATACCTGCGCTGCCTTGCGGACCCTAGAATATTAAAATCAAGATTTTATGTTAATGTCGCTCGTCAAATGTATTTAAAGTTGATATACAGTACAGGGTGTCTAAAAAAGGCGACCACTCAGAAATTACCCTTTTGTTGTAAACACCCAAACTACACCCAAACTTCATATTTTGAACGATACCAAAAACATAACTGGCCATGCATAAAATTCGATTCGATTGTGTTTATGCACCCAAGGGTTCAGTATAGGACTCCAGGCCTTAAAATATCGGTCGGTCACGGACATTGTCCGACCCATTCGAGAAATTGTCCGACGTAGAGAGGAAGCCACCGGACATTCTGTCCGACATAAGTGAAACTGAGGCTTACTGTTTGTCCGACCCGAGTGAATTGGTGTCCGACCCGAGTGAATTGGTGTCCGACCGAACTGTAGCTTAATTGTCCAATGTAAATCAATCAGCAGTAAGGCTCGTATGTTAAATGGAAAATCAGAGGACTAATTGAGTATTGTACAAAAAGTGAACTGGAAATGTTGTTTTAACGTAGCTAATCGAGCGCGGGGCGGCGACGTGCGAGCGAAATGGTGAAGTGGAAAACAGGCTTAAGTTGTCGAAGTCTTACTGCTGTTCTTGCAAGCAAGTTAATTTTGGCTGACACAAATTATTTAATGAATGACACAAATTATTTAATATCTTGAACTGAAGGTCATCGGACATATGTCCGATCGAAACTCAACATCATCGGACATTTTGTCAGACGGCCCTGTAAAAGATATTTTAAGGCCTGGGACTCAGGCACTCTTTTATACCCCCTGTATATGGCGATCTAGATGCAAATGCCTGCAAGCTGGCGATCTAGATGCAAATGCCTGCACACATTTTGCTAACGCTACGCGGTGAATCCGGTAACTGGACCATCGTTCTATATTCCCTTGTGAACGAGGAACAATACACAAAAACGGATTAGTGTGAGCGTAGCCAAACTTTGTCTACGCAACTTTCCCTAGGCATTTCCCTAGAGCATAAAACTTCGTGGCTGAAATACCTGATTGTGATTGATGATTAATTAAAAGACCCAACGGGCGAAGACTGTACGTTCGTTCGTAGGTAAATTGAAAGAAAGCTTTTAATGAAACTTGCGGATGTTACCTTATCGCCGATCAAGCCATCTTCACCCAAACGTCCGGAAAAGCCAAAAGAACCCTGCTCAAGAAAAAGTTTTTAAAGTTCTCGTAATTGCTACTAACGATAAGCCACAGGAAAATATAACTATGCATTGTTATAAATATATTGTATGTAAATCAAGGTTTTTCGTTATGTGTATAACACAAAGTTAATTGTTGAATTTATTTATTCACTTAAATACAAACATTCGTTGTTATACTTTGTATGACAACTACGTTTGTGCCTGTTGGCAATCTTCAGAAAACCAATTTTTACGTTTTCGTTGATTCATTGTTAGAATAGCTAGAAACTTTAATTTTATAAATCTGCCTGCAGACATGAAACTCTGAGTAATCAGGCATATTTTATAGTTTAATTTAATAAGTAGCTTAGTTTTTGAAGTAAATAATTTACATGCAAAGCAGTTACAAACACTTTTGGTTACGGCAGAAGAAAAGAGAACTTGTACTTTGCATATGAATCGACTGATTTCTATGAGGTTCACAAGAGTCTATTTATATATTACCTATAATCGTTTAAATTTGATTGGTTATTTGGTTTCAAAGATCATTATTGTTCATGAATTTTACAAGAAATGCTTAAAATATTCACGGCTGTGTTTAATACTCAGGTTCAGATTCTGACTTTCACTACAGCTACCGCTACCAAATTAACCAATCAGATGCATTTATTCCATTCGATTAACCAATCAAATGCGTATTAAGCCTGTGAGAGGTAGTGGTAGTGGGAGTCAAATCTGAACTCTCTATTCAATACAAGTGGCATATTGGCAATTATAAACATAACAGAATGAATATACAAACCGGTGTTCCTGCTCTTCCCGCGTCTCCTGACTCTCCTGGAAAACCATTTGGACCCTAAAAAGTATAAAAAGAAGGTTGGAAATTTAAAGATCTGCTAAAACAAGAACGAAATTTGGTACAGGGGGAAATGTTCTGTTAACTCTCACTTCTCAAGAGAAAGGGTTACGGTAAGTATATAAATTATGTTGAAAACGAGGCAGCTCAATGGAGCGTTAATATACTGGGGGTCGTAAACTTCAATACACCCTTCCGATTATTGCGTCACAAATCTCTCCTTGGCTTGGGAGCCTCATTCTCACGAATCGCGAATTTGCCTTTCGTCTTCATTCTAAAGAGTGAACGCACAGACCAAGGCAGTCATCGGGATGTAATTATCGAAGCGTTGTATTGAAATGGGTATATTACCGCAAAGAAGCTAAACTTAAAGAAATAAACAAAATTTGCTTCCTTTCTTTCCCCCGAGTACAATCATTATTACATTATTTTAATATTTAACATTATTACATTGTTTTAATTCAGCGATGTAATGGACACTTCCCGAATTTGCTGGCAATGAACACTACTGATTTACAATGGATTACATTGTCCCCTTCGATTTCACGAATTGAGGAACAATTCTCATCGACGTTGATCAAGATCTACCTAGGTTCACCTAGAGAATTTAACGTTACAGATCAACAGAAAACTATTCCGTTTTATGAGTTATATACGACATACCGGCGGAGCAGCAACTCCCGGTTGACCAGGAAATCCAGGTGGACCAGGAAATCCCTAGACATAGAATCACAGAATTAACAATCGAAAGTTACCATCTAAAAGTCATCTTTAAAGGTATAGAATCTCATACTGATCGTGAATTTTGTATCAAATGACAAATGATTCTCAAATAATAGTTACATTGCTTATGTGCTCCCCCTGATCAACGTAAGATTGCCTCTTGACTTTTGGCAGAGGAATGAAGCAACATAATGTGGAGCCTATTAGTGTTGTACCTTTCATTTGAACTGACCAACGATGACAAGCTGTTATGTTATTGTAGTTTGAAGCGCACGTATAACAATCAAATTAGCATTATTGCATGGATTCTCTGTTTTACCAAAGATCATTTTACCTTTCCTCCGATCGTCCCTCGTGGCCCAGCTTCGCCTTCTTGGCCAGGCCTGCCCTGAAATAATAAAAGTAACATCAGGAAAATAAGAAATATAGTTTATTTAGAAACTGCTGGTTACTATTGACCGATTCGAAAACTAGCCGCCCGAATTTTACATTATTGTATATTTTATGCATTACCAGGCTAATAAACAACTTTGTATTACATTTATATTTTATAAAACTGTTAGTCTTGAAATATTCTATAAGGCAGCAATGATTACCTTGGTGGTTGAAGTTAATTTTAGGAGAAAAAGAGAATTAATTATTTATTGACAATCCTAGTTACTCGCTTCAATTTTCAAACATAGCCTATTGAAGGGGAGATGGCTGTGAAACTTATTAGAATAACAATATAACTCATTATCTATGTTGGTCAACGTTTATTCATAAATCTGGTCCTTCACCGTCACGTGTGTATTGTATTTTTACCCAACTAACCAATGGCAATGTTTTAGGAAAGTCACCTATCCGTGACTCGAACAATAAGAAAACTGGAAATTGCTATTGGTGGATTTGGTAAAAATACAATACACACGTGACGGTGAAAGGACCAGATTTATGAATAAACGTTGACTAACATAGATAATGAGTTATATTGTTATTCTAATGAGTTTCACAGCCATCTTCCCTTAGACAGGCTATGCTTCAAAATAATCAAAGTTCAATAGGATAAAGAACATGAATTCGAATTTTCAGTGCAAGTTTACTTTTTAAATTATTTTTTCAGGCCATTCTAAATTTCAAATCCTTTCTTTGCTGTATCGTGTTTCGCATATTTCATATTTTGTGATGGATATTTAGTTATGAGTTTAACAAAAACACTAGGAAAGTGTTAGCTAACCTGTAAACCAGGCGGACCTCGCTGACCAGGAACTCCACTCAGACCAGGATCGCCCTGGACAAAAATAATTATAATGTATAACAATTTTCTATACTAAAGAAGTTTAGAAAATAATAAATCGTGACTAAAATATTAACTATATTACGTTATCAAATAAACAGCAATGATAAATTCTATGCATAACAACTTACAGACGTTCCATGTGAACCATAATAACCATCAGTTCCAGGACGGCCCTAAAATCCAAATGAGGATTATATACACCTTTAAAAAATTGGCTTAAAACGATTGGGTATTCCAAGTAAAGACAACGTAAAAGGTCTTCGAAAATGAAAGTAAAGGTGAATGTGAAAGGTAGAGTTGAAATTAAAAAATGAATGTAATGAAAAAGGACGTAGGTGGAGGTAAAATTGCCCGAAGTGTTCCACACTTACTGACTAAATTTCGTGTTCATATTTGTATATTTTTATACAGTTTAAAAAAATCTTTTATGCAGGACCCCACTGAAAAACACGTATGTGATGCAGGTATTCTGGATAATTATAATTATTATTAAAAGGATGAGGAAAAAGGTGGAGGTGAAGGTGAATGTGAAAATAGAGGTAAAACGTAAGGTCGACGTAAAAGGTGATGGGAAAGGTGGACGTAAAAGGTGGAAGGTAAAAGTAGAAGGAGAAGATGGAAATAAAGGTGAATGTGAAAGTGAAAAGATGATGTTGAATGTAAAGATGAAGGTAAATGTGAGGGTGGAGTACAAGGTAGAGGTGAAGATGAATATAAAGAGGGAGGTAAAATGTGGAAGTGAAGGTAAAAAGTGGAGGGGAAGTTGGTTGAAGTGGAAATAGAGGTGTAGACAAGCGAAGTTGAAGGTGGAGATGAAACATGGAGGAGAAGGTAAAGATGAAAATTAAAGGTGGATATGAAGGATTTGGGTGGGGGTGATATAGGGATAATAGTGATGAAGATATATTAAAGAAAATGCTACTTAAAACATCATAATATTAATACCGGTGATCCAGCTAATCCGGGAAAACCAATCAGACCGCGATCTCCCGGAAATCCCTGAAAACAAATTGAGTATACTGTTTATTATAGATTTAGAATATTTCATTATGCATATGGACATATAGAAAATAAGTCGTGTCGTAGGAGGGAGACAAATGTCATGGTTTAAAATGAAAATCATCCTATTTTACCTTTTGTCCTGATATTCCACGAGTTCCGGATAGGCCAGAGTCGCCCTAATTAACAGAAATTACGAACATTATAAATTTTACAAACATTAGCAATATCACAGAAATACGTTCAAGATAAAGTCAAGTTATTAATCATAGAATTCTTTACATAGATTTACAGTTTCTAAAATTAATGTTAGGGCCTTTAGAACGACCGCAAGGAAAATAATCTCTCTAGAACTTACCCTTTCCCCCTTTTCCCCACGCTCTCCTGGACGTCCAACATATCCTGGACGTGTCTACAAAATAATTGTTTACAATAAAGTATATGTCTGAATGCAGGAACGTTTCTATAATTGGTGATCTACATGAACTATCTAGTATCTATGTAGAGTATGTATTTATAAGAAGTATAAAAGCCTTTACAGTAAATTTTCCCCACATATGTTAATAGCAAATGAATCAGGTTGTTGCACTTGCATGGGGATAGATGAGCGAAAAATACGTACATATAGCGCATTCACATAACCCGAATATGACATAACGCATGCACATAACCCCAAATGATTTTAAAACAAAATAAGTTTGGCGTATGATTTAGCTTGGTACATTCTTATCGTTGTAATCACCTTTTAGTATCTACATAGTACATATTGTTAGAACCTTTGTAATTTAACCTTTTAGGTTATAAAAGAGTGTTCAAGTTATTAAATTAAAAAAAAAATTAAAAAAATTCACACATGTCAAATCGTCCAGTCGCCGTTTCATGTTGTGATGGAACGCAAGTGTTAAAACGACTCAGAAAGTGTCATTTAAATACGTAGTTGTTTCTTAATTTGTTAAAATGTGGGGTTTGAGTTTAGCATAACTATTATACTTCTTTTGCTGGTTGCAATTTTCGTTTGGAAAACCAGTGTGTTTAAAAAGAAGTAAGATATTCAACTAACAATATGACCAGGTGGTCCAGGTCGACCATCAGGTCCCAGTTCTCCTTTTGGTCCCTGAAAACAAACAAACGGCAAAAAGTTTAGTTCTTTAGACGCTGTCCTGTAGATAAGATGTGAACTCGTAAAAGGAGTTTCTCCATTGTGTATTTGAAATTTGTGACAACACAGTTTGTTCCTAGAGTATGAAAAAAATAAGTTACCTACTGGTGGTCCGTCCAATCCTCTTCCACCAGCAGTTCCAGCCTGACCTACGGCTCCCTGAGAAAGATAAAACAAGTGCTTAAAGATGTAACAGTAATTTGGTTACAGCTTCTCTAAATGTTGAATAAAATAAGTAAGAACATGCATGGTACCATCATGAATAAAAATATAGATTTTTAAAAACTATTATAAACAGTTATAAACAATTAGTTGACCGAATGTCGCGAAGCTTCAGAAAACGTAACAAAAAACATAATTTGCATGCTACCCCCGGATTGTTTATTCCATCCATCCATTCATTGATCAATATTATATATATATATATATATATATATATATATATATATATATATATATATATATATATATATATATATATATATATATATATATATATATATATAATATATATATATATATATATATAAAGCAACTTTGCACTAACAACAGTGTTGGAACAACGAAAAACGTGCAAACAGGCTTCTACAGTACATAGCCTTTTCGTGATTCAACATGAATACGAAAGAATTTAATACATTGAGAACAAAAAATAAATAACCCACCATTCTTCCTTCCGAACCAGGAAGTGCATCTACGCCAGCGACCCCTTTCTCACCCTATCATAAAACAGATTTGAGCAGATTTTTTTAATTGTTATTTTCTAACCTGTTTGCGTGTTACAGTATTTCTACTTTTGTTGATTTATTTTCTATATGTATACTTTAGTTATTATTTCATTTTACTGTGGAAAGCGCAAAGAGCAGAGTAAAAACATGATTTTTATTGGCGTTTCGTAGCAATAAAATAATAGTTTAACGTCACTGGAAGTCATACTAAGTTATTATACTAAGTAATATCAAAATCTAAGTGCATCTTATAGGGTTGGATTCTTCAAATGGACAACATGAAATCGTTTGAAAAATTTTCAAAAATATATAGAATATGCAATACAAAATACACATACAGGAGGCAGTTCATTGTCCCTCCCACTCCAATACACTGATGCAAAGCCTTTTTAACCTATGAATTTTTATCTTACCATCAATCCACGGTCACCCTGAGGCCCATTAGCACCATCGGTCCCTGGATCACCCTGCGAAAATGAAAATCATCATGGTTTCATGTATGATGATTTGCAGATAACCTGTCGACACAGTTCAACGTGTCTCAACAAACTAAAGCTAAACATAACTAAAATTCACACACCGTTTCACCGTTTTCTGCGTTTTGTCCAACGTCTCCGTTTGCACCCTATGAAAAATGCAGCATAAATAAATTTAAACAATAACAATAATAAAGATATTCTTCATGATTTTCAACTCGTGTAATTATGATTTCGTGATATCCTGCAGCATTAAAACAGAGAGAGAGTTTGACGACTAGTCCCCTTTTTTATGTTTTCCTACGTCATATTTAAATCCCATATACTGACAGAAGTCTCAGTCCCCTCTTTACGTGAAAATGTAACAAACGTGCATTCCTGAACAAATCTTTTTTCCCTATAAATATAATATTTTTGGAAAGAAACCTTATTAATTGTGCACTTACACTTTCTCCCCTTTGACCTGCGAAACCAGGATTTCCTTTGATTCCAGGATCACCCTAGCAAACAACATCACTGTGTTACCATACTGTACATGCAAGCATTTGATAAGCTTCTCAAAATATAGCCCCTGATCCATGCATTGACAAACATGGCAAAATAATTACCAGTTCTCCAGGTTTTCCAGGTGGACCGTCTTGACCACGTTTACCATTACTACCACTCTTCCCCTTGATACCCTCACCACCAACATCTCCAATTGCACCAGGTTCTCCAACAGTCCCGTAAAATCCAAAGCCTCCTTGAAATCCTGGATGGCCTGGGATTCCTCTGAAACCAATGGGACCAGGAGGACCCAGCTCACCCTGCAAGATAATTACAGATAAGGTTATTAGGCACTCAACAGTAGGTAAAACCTATATAGTCTGCATGAAATTACCAGGGGAGATATTTTGGTTATCTCACCGATCCTGCACTCTGGCCATCGGCTGCGGAGACTAGTAAAACCAGTTCACTAAAACACATTGCGTGCTAACAGATCTAGCATGAGAACTTTAGCGTTTCGTCGTGTATTCGTAGACAAGTGCATCTTCTGCCATACGATCAGGAATGGAATGATAATTAACGATTACATGCGTTTCGCTAATATAGAAAGTACCGATCAAAAAAGTTTAATCAAGGTTTATCGACAACTCAATTTCATCACGTACGCAATTGTTGAAAATATAAATTGTCAAACAACAAACGAGGTTTCAAAGTCACATAGTACCTGTTTTCCTATTATTCCACGTTGCCCGTCGTCTCCTTGTCCTCCAATGAATCCCTTAAACCCTGCTTCTCCATCAGTTCCAGGTTCTCCCCTAGCTCCCTAGGGAAAACAAAATATTGAAGATTGAAGTTAAACTAAACGTTAACTATAACTTAACTTTATTTCTACTGAATTACTTTATCAGATCTAAATTGTTCTTCCCAGAGCTCCAGTAACCTGCGGTGTTTAACTGGAAGCACTCTTTTCTACACAAATTAGGCGTGTATAGCAAAGGTACGTGAAAGGTATGTTTTTAATTTGTTATTGTCCAACTGATCCGAAAAGGACTCAAACCATTAGAATATTCACTTTTACTGTATACAGTACTATAAGAAATTCTAAGGGGGATTGGTTTTCTTTTCCATGTTTGTAAGTAAACGTTTCTTCATTGCTCTAAATCGATTTCCAACGAACCCTCTTTCCACGAGCGCCTTGATCTCCTAACAATCCAGATTCACCCTATAAAAAAACATTTTAGCATGAATGAAAGATTATCTCACTCCTAGACCGTTTATAGGTACAGTCTCTGCTTACGCTAAGTATATTATATGCTTACTATATACTCCTATTACGATCATAGTCTAGATGATAAATCTTTACAATAATTTACTGTGTGATATTATTTTTCTAATCTATTCTAACTGACTCTGTTAACTCTCTGTGTTGTGGGAAGAAACTGAAGCAATTTAAGTACACACATAAAATTTGGCAGAGGATTTTCACGTTCAAGTTTCGTTATTTTCTCTGAGGCATCATTAATTATATGTTAAAATATCAATGGTGCATACTCACCCAGAGGCGTAGCCAGGTCTGGGGCCGGGGGGCCCGCCCCCTCCCCCCTGGCTAAAAAAATTTGGGCCCCCTCTGATATAATCCATTATTATGTAGCTTCATGCTGTCAATAATGCAAAAATTCTGTAGAATATACTTTGCTGCGCATCAGTGTGAAACCTAAAATCTTGTTCGCTTTAATATTTGCGGCACACAGCTTGAAACACATACCTTTTCTAACCCTAATTATTTCAATATGTATTAAATGAGGGTTAGATGAAGTTTAAACCAATCTGGTTTTTTTACCAGTAAATTTTTAACGCTGGCTCGGTGAAAAATCACATGTGTCGACAATTAATTTTACCCAGCACTGCACAGAATGCCTTGCGCGAACTTTGCGTCTCGAGTCACTGGCGGCTTGGCCCCACCTGGGTTTTTGCTGGCCTCCCCTGACCAAAAATCCTGGCTACGCCTCTGTACTCACCGGATCCCCAACCTCTCCATCATCTCCCATTATTCCTCTTTTACCCCGGTCACCCTACAAAATGCCAAGAATGAGAACATACAGCTGCATACAACCTAATTCCGTAATTTTT
This sequence comes from Paramuricea clavata, assembly GCA_902702795.2. NCBI lineage: Eukaryota > Metazoa > Cnidaria > Anthozoa > Malacalcyonacea > Plexauridae > Paramuricea > Paramuricea clavata. Next base: position 42,126 of record CACRXK020001272.1, on the reverse strand, counting down.
CTTAAAATAATTTCATTAATTTTATTGCTTCAGCTTACGTTATAAAAATTAAAGTTAACTTCATTGAAATTGGCAGTAGTCGCGAACGAACGGCAACTGTTATTTGAAATGCACACCAACTTACAACATTGTATATCGGATCAAAATTTAGGCTAGCCTTTCCTGAATATAACTAATCTTATACGAGTGTAATAGCTCATCTATACCACGTGTGATGCCTATTTCGATGATATCATGCAAACATCAAATGGCACTTTCCATTGAAAGACTATTCTGTAAGAAATCAGCACTGAACATACTAGTGGTCCTTTTTCTCCTTTCGTTCCTTTACTACCACCTTCACCAATCTCCCCCTAAAAAATTAAGAATATTATCATGGGCCTGATTTACATTTACGTGGATGATATGACTTAATGCATGATCTTTAGCATAAATTGTGCCATTTTTGTCAGTAAACGACTTTGCAGCACTTGCTCACCTTCTCTCCAATTAAACCATCTCTCCCAGGAGATCCAGATATACCTCGACTTCCCTGTTGTTTAAACACGATTAATGATCATGATTAATTTTGAAAAGGTATTGAAGCAGTGTACTGGGACGAGCATATGATTCTAATCTAACATGAATTAGAATATAACCTTACTTGCATTCCTGGAATTCCCACTCGTCCTGTTGGGCCCATAACGCCTTCGCCTCCCTTTCAAAAAAATGAACTTAAATTTCAGAAAATAGGGAATAAAGAACCTTTCACACACATTAGTCTGACATTGATAGAGACTGCTATCACTATTTGCCGATAGTTTAATTAAGGCCTGTTCAAACCCATCCAACGTGTTGGTTTGAACATTATGTTGTGTGATATTTGCTTGATGCTGGAAGATGTTGCTGCTGTTGCATCAGGGTTGATATTGGGTTGGTGTTGGTCTGAACGGCGCTTTATTGTCAATTCATACTATCTGTTCTTTTTGATGATCATTCAACTTTTCATGGAATACAATTTAAATTTAGAAAATACGGAACGTAACACGGATTGATGATTGATATTTGACGCTTGATACTTACACATAATCCATATTTTCCAATGCCACCAAGTTCCCCCACTCCACCTCTTGGACCCTAGAAACAGGAATGAATTTAAGGTTTATACTTTACCAGATGTTCTTAAGAACTCAGCCTCAATATTAATTCAACACGTTTCTGTTGGTTTACATTGAAAGGTATCGTTCCTATTCAACTGACGGAATTACGATGCATGTTCCTTTAGAGACATTGAACAAGCTCAATTAATTTATGTTTGGTTTAAAAAGCAATGCGCAATGTTATTGTAAACTGCCAATATCTGACAAAAAGGAGTCACATTCTATAATGCTAAAGAATGAGGCAGCAGTTATGCAGCAAGTTGGTCTTGCATCGCAATTTCCATTAATTTCGTCCGTGCCTCTATTTCTTAGGTCCCGCCCCGCCTTGCCCCGGTGGCTTATATCGGGCACATTTAGAGCAGATTTACTGGAAATGGTGCTTACTATTTTCGCAATTTACAAAGCCCTTCCTTTTTGGTGATACTAGACCCACGTGATCACGAACGTCCGGGATAATCAAGAAATAAAATCAGCACACATGTATTTTTTTTGTGAAGTGGGTGGAACGGTCTAAAAAGGCGCTTATTTGAAAGGCGTGTTTAATCAAGGATTTACGATATGCTGTAGATATAAAGTATCGGAGATTTAGTACTGCACAACATATGTCGATGTTTCTCTGTTAAGGCGAAATTACATGACCGGTTTCTACAATTAACGCTAATTTGCAACATAAATATTTCTGATTTCATGTACGGTCAAATTCATTGCGAACAAGACGCCGACTCGGCGTTAACCTCGGGTCGGTGGATAGGGGATCGTCTGGTAAATATCCAAAAATTGTGTAAATCACGATAGTTTAATAGTTCACTATATACAGCCAGAAATCTCACAGGCCTGTCGCAAGCTGTTGATTTTACCGGCTTGCGGCAAGTTGTCAACAAGTCGCGACAGGTCTGTTGGTTTCGTCGAGCGGTAACAGGCTTGCGGTAACAGGTCTGTCGCAAGCTGTTGACAACAGAGCCGTAGCGACTTGTTGAAACAACCCGCTACAAACCTGTTACTAACAAGAGATAACAGGTCTGATAGAACAATTTGCAGCAAGTCTGTTGAAATCAACAGGTCTGTTACAACCTGTTCCAACAGACCTGTCGCGAGTTGTTTTTGTCAAGTCTGCAGCAAGCTTGTTATCAGACCTGTGACAAACCTGTCCACAACAAACAATTTTTGTCCTGTCACAACAAGTTTCAACAAGCCTGTTGTAGGGAAACAAAACGAAAATGTGAGTAAAGAGATATAAAATCGCACGAAATGGACACTTCCGGCTTCACTTTCTCATTTAATCATTGTCATTGGTGGCGATATTAAATCACATAGGAGAGATTATAGTCCATAGTATCTATTCTCTGATTATTATAAAATGCAAAAGCCGCTGTTTTATTTTTTTTAAAAAAGTTCCGATTTCCAAAATCCAAATTCCAATTTGCTGACGTGTGCTATCGCTATATTTCTTTAATCTTATTGGATAAACGCGTGTGCACACGTCATCATTCCTCGTTGCAATTGGGCGAAATATTACAAACATATCAATCACGTAATCACAGAATAGGAAGTTATACCAGAAGCGTAACTCTAGTCGTTTCCCTTATTGTTTGACGTCCACGAAAATTTTAACTCGCTCACGTCAGGCCACGCCATCCTGGCTAGTACAGCCGGAAGTTTTTATCAGGATTTGGTAGGTACAAAGTGCCGGTTGTACTAGCCAGGATGGCGTGATTGATGACGAATCGCTTGTAAAAACGTGGACAAATATTTGCTCGAGTTACGCTTCTGGTATAACTTCCTATTCTGTGACGTAATCATGTTTAGTAGTGATGGGCGATACCACCAGTATCGGTTTCGATACGATACCGATTACTTTTTGGTTAAAGTATCGAGGTATCGATTACCCAAACGATTACTTCCTCCAATTTTCAAAATAATTAATGTAAGTCACTTTAATAAAGAGCCGACTGTCATTTTAACCATAAAAAAAACAAAAATTACTTTATTTCCCGCTTTTTTCATAATTTATTCTGTCGGCGAGGATACGGAATGTCAAATAAAGTATAAAGGGAGACAGGAAGTTTGATTAAATTGATAAATGCAGCAAAATACAAAAAAGTACATAAATTTTATTAGAAATAACCATGAAAACGATGACACAACTACAGGATTATAATGAATGTCTAATTTTAAAAGTAATCGAAACACTTTTTCGATACCGTGCAGTATCGACTACTTCCTGTTTGGGCCTGGTATCGGGTGGTATCGATACCAAGTAATCGGTAATCGCCCATCACTATCGATCACACGGGTAATCTCGCAGTGCTCGGAAGACGCACTGTGATTGGCTGTTAGGTGAAAGGGTTTTCCCTACACGATTTTCGTTTCTCAAATGCGGAAGTGATTCCAACCGTAATCCTGCCAAAATAGCCGTGACGGTTCCAGTGGGTGCATTGGTTGCAATGGTTGCAGTGGTTGCAGTAGGTGCATTGGGCGCAGTGGGCGCAGTGGGCGCAGTGGGTGCATTGCTTGCAATGGTTGCAGTGGTTGCAGTAGGTGCATTGGGCGCAGTGGGTGCATTGGGCGCAGTGGGTGCAATGCTTGCAATGGTTGCAATAGGTGCAGTGGGCGCAGTAGGTGCATTGGGCGCAATGGGTGCAGTGCTTGCAATGGGTGCAGTGGTGCAGTAGGTCCATTGGGCGCAGTGGGTGCATTGCTTGCAATGGTTGCAATGGTTGCAGTAGGTGCATTGGGCGCATTGGGCGCAGTGGGTGCATTGCTTGCAATGGTTGCATTGGTTGCAGTAGGTGCATTGGGCGCAGTGGGTGCATTGGGCGCAGTGGGTGCATTGCGTGCATTGCTTGCAATGGTTGCAGTGGTTGCAGTAGGTGCATTGGGCGCAGTGGGTGCATTGGTTGCAATGGTTGCAGTGGTTGCAATGGGTGCAGTGGTTGCAGTAGGTCCATTGGGCGCAGTGGGTGCATTGGGCGCATTAGGCGCAGTGGGTGCAATGGTTGCAATGGTTGCAGTGGTTGCAGTAGGTGCATTGGGCGCAGTGGGTGCATTGCTTGCAATGGTTGCAGTAGGTGCATTGGGTGCAATTACATGTCCTACATGGGTTAAATTAACTATGGATTATTAATTTTTTTAGAAAATATGTATGACCACCAAATTGTGAAGAACAGTCCACAATATGGGCAGGAAAATATATCTACAACTAATTTCAGCTATTATTTCTAATGCAAATTGCTTCAGACCCAATCAAATGTTGTATAACCTTATTTGCATTGCGACTTTGCAAGTTGTTGCTAAAAATTGACCCGTGATGGATCTACATGAATCACAGTTAGTCAAAGTAACTGTAAATTCAGGGCCGTACACAACGGTGGAGGGGGGGGGGAGGCAAGGGGGGCAACTGCCCCCCCCCCGAGAAAACTATATTTACGATTTTTAAAGTGTCATTCATTATTCTTTGGATATTTGGGACTTTTTTGGCATATAGCCCTTACTGTCCCCCCCCCTGGTGAAGAAATCCTGCGTACGGCCCTGTGAAACAAACATTATACTGTATTAATTGTTCCAAGTTATATCTTATAGAACCGGTAGTCTTATATTGCATGAAACGTTTGTAAATAGTTTTTGGCTTTTATAAATATTTTGTAATTTTAATATTTTGAGCAATACTGATTCATTGCTGGCTCCCTGCATTGTTCATTGGCGTCCATTTCATAAACGAAATCGTACTCGGAATAACAATAATCTCATTAAAACTATCCCAATAAGAATCTGCATAACACAGGTGTTAACGCCCTGTCACAAAATAATCCATCTCATGTTCCCAAGGTGATGGTGACTAATGTGAGGTCCTTAGTTCCAAAACTAGACGAAGTACAAGAATTCCTAATTCGGAATGACATTAATTTTGCGTTTATTACCGAGACATGGTTAAAAGAGTCAATTGCAGAAAGCATAATTAACATTCCTGGTTACACTGTATTTCGCAGAGATAGGAAAAATGATGATCATTGTGGTGTATGTGCTTATATTCGAACTGAAAAATGTAATTACAGACAAATGGACGAATTAAATTGCTGTGAGAATCACGAGATCTTGTGGCTTTACTTACGACCTGACCGCTTACCTCGGGGTTTCTCATGTATAATTGCAGGATTGGTGTACCACCCACCCAGCGATAATGCAAGTTCGATCTGTGACCATCTGTTCAACTCACTCACAATGGCCGAATCCAAATACCCCAACTGTGGTATATTAGTTACTGGTGATTTTAACCGCCTAAATATTAATCGTTTATTAAATCACTTTCGCCTTAAGCAAATAGTAAAAGTACACACGAGGAAAGATGCTATTTTAGACCTCATGTTAACGAATATGCATATGTACTTTTGTGCACCGAAAGCATATGCACCTTTCGGTCTGTCTGACCATAACACTATGGTCGCAGAGCCTAATGTCATAGCGCCAAAAGGCAACAATAAGAAAGTAATAATAAGACGGGACTATCGCGCAAGTCGTAAAGCTGAAATGGGAAGATATTTGAGCCTCTTTGATTGGTCACAGTTGTTTGCTCCCTTGGATAGTAGTGAGGAAAAGTGGTTGGTTTTGCATGAAGTAATACACAATGGGCTTAACTTATTAATGCCGGAAAAACGTATGGAGGTCAGCACTGTTGATGCACCACATGAATAAGAAATTAAAGGCCCTGATTGCCAAAAGACAAAAGGCGTTTAATAGGAATGGAAATGGTTCCCTTGATTTTAAATACTACAGGAATTTAGTCAACCGTGAAAGAAAGGCATGCAGAGGGAAGTATTATGAATCAAACATACAAAATCTTAAGGGTGAGAACCCTAAGAGATGGTGGAGTGAAGCGAAACGTTTAAGTGGTATGAAAGGAAAGAATAGCGATCTGTCCAGTCAAATAAAAATCGACGAGTTCTCTAACTTTCCACAACGTGAACAGGCAAATATCATTAATACAGCTTTCTTGGAGCCCATTGAGGAGTACAGATTGGTCGTTCCAGCACCATGCCGCGACTTGGAAGAATCAACGGAGGTCCTAACTGTGACAGAAATGCGCGTAGAGAAGGCCCTAGCAAAACTCAACCCTGGAAAAGCGTCTGGTCCTGATAACATTCCAAATTGGCTCTTAAGAGATTATTCCAGAATTGTTGCTCTCCCAATTATGAATATTATTAATACTTCATATCGTGAACAGCAATTGCCTGCATGCTGGAAGATGGCAGATGTATCACCACTGCCCAAGAAGAAGCCGGTTAAGGACCTAAAGAAAGATTTAAGACCAATCTCGTTAACCCCTAGCGTATCCAAGGTTGCGGAGGGGTTTGTGGTTGAGGATTACGTGAAACCTGCCATTTTAAAAGTTATCGTCCCAAACCAGTACGGAACAATCCCGAATTCATCTACTACTATCGCGCTAATTAATATGTTACATTACTGGTTTTTAGGAACAGATGGAAATGGCTCAACCATTAGGACAATTCTGTTTGACTATCGTAAAGCATTCGACTTAATCGACCACGGTATACTGATTGATAAACTAAGCAGATTGGAATTACCTCCAAGGGTTATAAACTGGATAATTGATTTTCTCACCGATAGATTTCAAAGAGTTAAATTAGCTGATGATTGTTTTTCGGAGTGGGGATCAGTCCCTGCAGGCGTACCACAGGGAACTAAGCTAGGCCCCTGGCTGTTTGCTCTTATGATAAATGATTTAATCATTGATGATGCACATACCTGGAAATACGTAGACGATACGACAGCGTCCGAAATTGTCAGTAAGGGGGGTACTAGTGATGCCCAAAATATAGTTGATCAAGTGGTTACGTGGTCTAGTAATAATAGAAGACAATTAAATCAAGACAAGTGTAAGGAATTGAGAATATCGTTCGCGAATCAACCAGCAATCTTTGATCCATTAACCATTAATGGGAAAAAATTGGAGTTGTTAAAACAGTAAAGCTGCTAGGACTCACTGTCAAGGACAACCTTACTTGGAATTCTTATGTGGACGAGGTTATAAAGAAAGTGAATAAAAGATTGTACTTTTTAGTGCAATTAAAACGGGCGAGAGTTCCACCACAAGATTTAGCGCTGTTCTATACGTCGTGTGTCAGGTCAGTTGTGGATTACGCGATTCCTGCCTTTTACCATTGTCTCCCCCAATATCTGAAGCGTGAGTTAGTGCGTCTCGAGAAAAGAGCTATATCAATTATTATGCCGGAAGTTGACTATCTAACAGGTTTGGAACGATTAGATATTAACAGGGGCGGAGCGAAGACTATCCTTTTCGGAGGGTGCAAGATAACTTTTTGCTGACAAAAGGGCGTGGCTAGCACGTTGTTAGGGCGTGGGTTTTAAGTGATGTATAACGATGAAATCCGAGTAGTAAGATAATTTATTTTTTAAATAGGCGAAATAGTTCCTTAAAATACCTGGTATAAATGTCAAAAAAGCACATCCAATCGTCATCAAACGACCGATTACAAACTAAACACGTCAGTTTCTCTCTCTTCCGTTTGCGTTTTTGCTTGCTACTGTCCATTCTTTTAAATCATCTTCGTATTTGTCATTGTATATAAGACCGTTAGGTGTAATTTCTAAGACCTTTACTGGCTTTACAAAATTATAAAATGAAGCGCAGACGCATCAACAGTCAACACGCACATGTGCTTCGAGTTTCCTATGGTATCATATTTCACAAAATTGCAAGAAAATTTAATACTATTAAATAGCGTATTAGAGTAATAATTTGGAAAAGGACCGAGCTTTCAGTCGACATATCCATCTTTTCGATCTCGCATTTTCTACAAATTTTCTACAAACAATCTCACTCCAATCAGGTATTGCCTATTGGCTTGATCCAATTCATTTTGCCGACAACTGATTTATTGTGCCGACGGACACGGCATTGGGGGGATGCGGCACCCCCCGCACCCCCCTTAGCCACGCCCCTGCATGGCTGTGACCATGGCATCGGCATTTCAATGACGAATTGCGGTTACGCCAACATCATTGGAAAATCATAGGAAAAACCAAGAAGTCAAGATTGCGAATTGTTGTAATCCTAGTTATACTAATCATAGCTTTTAATTATTATTTAAAAGCTCCTCAAGGAGAACTTATCAGTCTCTTCTGATTAATAAATATAATATATAATGGGATTTACAGAGGAAATGCTTGTCCATTTCAAGCGTACTCCATTTCAGGAGTATTTTGATACAACAGATTATTTTGTATCATTAAAGCTATGAGAATTGGTTAGTTTATAACTAGGTAGCACCATAGTAGATTAATGTGGTAACAATATCACAGCAGATTTGATATTACATTTATACCAGTAATTTAAAGACAAAAACAATGTCCAACCACTTAAACAATATTTTCGATTTGACCTTTTCTTACCACACCCTTTCTTATATTCACAATCACCCTAAATTGCTTATAAATACTGCTGGAAGAAAGGAGAGTCATTAATCCAAACATTCAAAATATAAATTTAATAGCAATTTTTGTTCATATGAATAACAAATGTTTTTAACAACTTACAAGTACTACAATAGAAAAAAACAAACATCAATGTTACATAACTGTATCCATAAGCAATTACCCCGGCGAAAATTTGTTCATGAAGTCATGAACTTTGATGGTGCATTCATGAACGTTCATGTAAATTCATGAACAGTTCATGCTCCGCTCATCAAATATTTTACCTATGGTTCATGAACAAGTGTTCATGAAGTGTTCTTGAATGCTCTTCATGAACTGTTCATGAACAGTTGATGAATGGCCAATCAGTTCATGAACTTTTTGTTTTGAACAGAATAGTTCATGAATGTTCATGAATGTTCATTTAAATATTTCATGAACTGATTATTCATGAAAAATTCATAGAATTTACTGGATGAACATATCATGAAATTTTGATGAATTTGTACTGATTCATGAATGTTCATGATTTCGCTTTGTGAACTACCATGAACTATTCATGAACAGTTTTAGTGTATTATAATACATCATAAATAATTCATAAAATGTATCAATTTAATGAATGTCGATGCATGTTTAATGATATTAACTTTACGATCGTATATTACGAGTCTGTAAAGAATTATACACTATATTCACTACTGTAGTCTGTATTAAATTTGTCATTTCAAATTGAGTGACATTTGAAAAAGTGCAATTTCTGAAACATTAGTTGATGCGTGGTTATAGTCAATATATAGAAAAAGCTGTCTTAAAGGTCTATACTTTTATATTATTCATTTCTATACTAGTCGAACTCTGAACGTCTTTTCTGCCAATTTTATCTGATATCTAATCAGGTTTGCGCATCTTGGCCATGTAGACAGGCTGACGGCCAAGCCTCGAGCTATATACAAATAGTCAAATAGGAGCTCACATTTAGTGTGGCAAGACAAATTTGCGTGCTTTTATAACGCAGCACTTCAGTTTTATTATGTTCTTCGTTGTTCTTGCTGGGTTTACTGGAGTTTGTTGGCTTGGATATGCATTTCAAGAATACAATGTTGGTGAAACTACCAGGAGGGGTATAGCTACGTCAGCGAAATTCCAGCAATCAAGTAAGTTATAATAGTATATCGGATCACCGTTTTTAATACGGCCATAAATTAATATGCCCAAAACGTTTCAATAAATGCGTTATATCAAATGTTTAACAAACATAGTATACATATACGCGGAACTATAGGTGTCTCCTTAATCTTTAATTGCCAAGTATTGATCTTACAGTAGCTATAAATTTTCTATGGTATGACAGCGCAACCGCATGGCGCAAATATTGTACGGATCGAGACAGAGTCGAAGTGATAATACTGTGATGAACTGTATATATAGTATATAAGAAATCGAGTTTTGAAATCGATTAAATTTATATATAGTCGTGCATGATTTTGAATGAGACTTATTCGAATGAGAATTATTAGTTGAATTAAGAAGACTCGTAAAAGTGGAACGTATTTCATTTCTTAGCAAATTCATAATGTACACTATATAGATTATTACGAACACACATTTGACCAAGAAATGCCTAAATAAACTCCTATATAAATTAATCTATACGCAAATATTTTAATTCCGAAGATCTTTAATATATGCATCCTGTGAAAATGTTTACGCATTCATGGCTTCAACAAGGTTCAGGCATTCAAATTAGAACAATGGTGAATTTCCAAGGGTAGCGGTTTTTTTGAGACACCCTGTATAAAAAAAACGCAACCCTTAAGCATAAAAGATTTTAGGCCCCTGGGAATTGAAATCGAATTGCTAATAGATCATATTACTGTTGTTGTGCATTAGGCCATATAAAAAAAAATAGTTGGTTAGCGTCCTTAGCTTTTGCCAAAAAGTGGGCGGGCGGGCGCTTTTTTTTTAATTTTTACTAATTTTTAACGCCTTGATTTTACTCACTGTTAGGTCCGAAACTGGATTTTCTTGCGCAGTACAGATATTTTTTTATATATTTCAAAATATAATTCATACCGTCATTTTCGCACGCAATTTCGCAAATTATTAACACAATTGACTACAGTCAACAGAAATGCTACATATATTAGAGCCCGTTGATCAATAAAAGTCGTTTTTTTTTAAATAAAAAATAAAAAAAAATCTTGAGCGGGGCCTTTTTTGTGGGCGGGCGGGGACGCTAACCAACTATTTTTTTTTTATGTGGCCTTAAATAAATGCATAAATTTTGCTTTATGCACTCGCGTGTGCAGCAATTTTGACAGTTGTGCTATTTTAAATTCCCAGGCGCCTAAAATCTTTTGTCTTTAAAACAATGTCGATTTCTTGGGAAATTCCGAGGTTGCGCTTTTTTTTATACACCCTGTAAACAGGTGGGAAATTTGTCTGAGCATGCGCGAGCAAAGTGAGCAACACAATTGCGTGGAATACACGCAACGCGTGTTTACAAAAAGGCACAATCGTGTAAATATTGCCAAATGTTTGTACAAAATAAATGACTGTTTTATGTTGAAAATGGACATGATCTAAATTAATCATACAGATTTTTTTAGTGACGTTCTATTTCAGTACCCTGCCATTGTCTCTGGGGGGCTGTCCGTGTGCATTCGATCTGAAACAGTCGCTATTATGCTGTCGAAAAATTTCGAATGTTTACATGAAAATAGAGGCAAGTCATGCATTTTACAACCTCGTAAACTGTATGAGCCCCTATTTTTACGCTTATACCTAAGATATCAAATAAAAATACATGAAACAGAGAACATTTTTAGAAAGTTTTATCGTGAGGCCACGGCCAGTTTTTAAAATATGTTTATTTCTGTTCCGGTCATCACCAAAATTACACTAAAGCCGGGCTTGAATATACAACAAATTTTGAATCTCATCAAGTACAAAAATATTTAACGTGTAACCAAAATATGCTCACGAAATCGAAATTAATAGCTAAATTTTCAAACTAGACCCTTCTCGAAGCGGTTTTCATGAAGGAAGTTCAAATTTCGGCCTTTGATTCCTGGCAAAAATTTGACAACAACACGTGCGAAGCAACTGGGTCTCAAAGACTCAGCTAAAACATTGTGAGCCCCTATTTTCCTGACGATATGTTTGATACCTACAAACACCTAAAAGTTTTCTCTTTTCATTTACCTATATTTTAAATTGAGGCCACGGGCTATTTTTGAGAAAATACAGTTCAAAGTCAAGCTATTTTTACATATTTTCAAAATTTGTCAAATTTCGCGAGCTTGTATTTTGAACTTAGACAGCTGAAGTTACATTAAGAAACATAGGATAGAAAATTTGAGGCATATATAATTAATTTCAACTTACATTTCATTCTCATATCACGTCTTTCTTCGTTTATTACGGTTTTAAACAAGCCACAGATCGACGTATACGGTATTTACTCCCATGTTCACGTCGCCATATTAACTTCTTCCAATCACTCGATTACAAAACAAATCATCCCAAAACAAAGAATTCATGATCGACTTTTAAAAGAATAACCAATAATTTGTAAATCGTTGAATGGAAAGCAAAAAATCGTCAGCTAAAACAGCTTCTTGCTAACTTTCTGCTTTGTTTTGTATGTAAATGCAATGAACTTTGTTTCTGCCCGCAATTTTTTGGTCAGCGGCGACAAATTTCCCACCTGTTATATATATATATATATATATATATATATATATATATATATATATATATATATATATATATATATATATATATATATATATATATGCATTCAAAATGGCGGCTCAACCGGGCAAAAATCATAGAGCGGTATAGGGAAAAACCATGTTTTTTGCATTTTGCGTCGACGTACAGCTTCCGATCCCGTTCTATCACATTATTTTGGGAAGAACCAACTGGTGTGAAGGTTTTGGATGAATATTTGTACAATTTAAGTTCAATAAAGATTAAATAATCGATCGCTAAATGTTTTCTGAAAATCATCACATTGTCGGTTGAGCAGTTCGAGACATTTTGTTGCAGAAATTAAAGGTTTTGGTTCTTTTGGTGCTTTTTTTCTCGAGGATCTCGGTTGGCATATATAACAAGGAATAATAAAATGATTGTGAAGTATTTTGAGGTTAAAACCTATATTTTACTTGATTTAGCTGGTCTGTTGGTGCGAACATTCTGATGCTCTGTTTAGTGCGACTTTGACGACCTCCTTGCTGCTGCAATGTCAAGGGATCTCAAGTCTATGATGGCCTGGACAGTGAAAAAGTGATGAATGAATCAGGTTTTTGGAGAGAACTAGTGACAGCGAAAGCTTCCAATGGAAACTAGTTTGAAGAAACTGACTAATTTGTCTACTATGCCGCATAGTATATCAAGTTCTCTCCAAGAAACCTGATTGATTCATCATTGATAATCAAAAATAGATGGGACGGCATCTTCTTTCAGATATTTCTTGGATTAGCCTTTTATTAATTGCTCCCGGCAATCAGCAGCATTCTCCACTTCAGGCACTCTCCCCTTGAGATAGCTGACTTAAGCGTCAGCACTTCCCCCTTGACAAGTAAAATTGTCTAGCTTAGACAGAGTAAAATAATAAAGTAGGGCACAATGCAACCGCTCAATGTGTTAACTAGACACACGGGCAGATACGCCAATTAACCCATTAAGCGCCATCGCTTTCCCCTTGACAAGTAAAATCATCTGGCGAGTAAAATAATAAAGTAGGGCGCATCAGGGTGCAATGCGTCTCATTGGGTTAATATAATCGTCGAGTGTAAAGTGTTTCTCATACAAGACTGAATATATTTGGTTGGCATTCAGTCTGCCCATTTCATTGCTGTTTTCCAACTTTTTAGCAGGCTGGGATATTGGTTATAGGAAATCTAAATAGTGCGAAGGGAAAGATGTATTTTTGGTTCACTGATGCGAACAAAACTCAAAAGTTTTTGACCTTGAACTGTTGAACAGAACAAGGACCTCTATGAAAGTTGTTGTCGACATGCATATATATATAAGATTCCTAACACAGACATTAAAACAAGAAGTTCTTTTTTGGTCTAATATTCTTTTATTAAAATGTAAATAGTTTTATATTGTAGCTAACAAACTCAAAACTACATTTGTTGTCATTACAGTATATTTACAAAACATATTCTATTAAAAGCAGTCTTATTTTAATAGTCTTTAATGCACCAATTCGTTAAGCAAATATTCTAAGACAATTAAGAAAACAACTATGACACACACAATGTTGTGGGAGAAGGGTTGTCGAGGAGAAATGCTCCGATTATACTTTAAACTGTGGCCAAAGTGTCGCCCCACAGACTCGCTATTATAGCAATATGATTATGATATAATTATATGTCCTCAGGGGGTCGTGGTTCCCCCATTTTGGACTTTACCCAAGGGGTAGTAGATCCCGGAAATGGGCATCCTAAATGTCCAAGGGGTAGTAGATCCCCGTGATGGTCATTGTTTACTTTACAATACACTGTATAATACATTGATTTGTGTGAGTCTATGGGGTTGAGGGTGACCTTTGGGAGCACTCCATCCCCAAACAACCAAATATTTTTATTTTTACAACCAGACTTGCAAAGTCAATTCCAATACTGTATATTACAAAATATAGATGTGCCTGTAATAACATGTTAACCAGTAACTACTCCACAATACTTTATCTATAACACTACATGAATTGCATTTCATGCGAATCTCGATGACGAATTGCATATCAAAACAATATTTACAGATTTTTATTTATTATGTGATACGAGTTATAATATAGTGGTGCAAAATCCTTGAAGGGTGAGATGGGTGGTAATTTCTAAGTACTTTGCCGCCGAGGTCATACAATTTTGCTCAGTGGCGTAACGTTATATCAGGGGGCCCCCGGTTCAAAATTTTCGAAGGCCCCCTAGTAGAAGTGCCAATTAAAGCACGAGTCGAGCGCCGTATATGCACGAGTTTTCTAGGGGGTCCAGGGTATGCTCATCCGGAAAATTTTTGAATTTAGACTCTGTGAAAAAACTGAAAAAATTTATTCATAGATTGAGCATAGCTAGATACATTAAAAATATATAAAATCCATTAAAGCAATTCGTTTAAAAAGGTTCAAGTTAGTACAAAGTGTCAAACAAACTAGTATTATTCATATAAAAAGGAAGTCTAGTGCCCCTCAAACATAGAAGGGAAGATCTCAGCAGACAAAAAGAGAGTTTCGTACGTAGCCAAGACATAGTTATTGAGTATGGTTTGCCAAATTTGGCTGCCAGCTTTGTAGCAAGAATCTTGTGAAATCTCGCACATTCTTTACCCATCGCACCATTTGTGCCAAAGACCAATGGTGTAAAAACTGCTTGCTCAATTTCAATTACTCTTCTATTATATTCTTTTTTCTTCTCATTCTCATGACGTGAGAGGATCTTGTGGGTTGGTAGTAACTTATAGGACGCGGCGTTAAGATGTGCTACTCTTATGTCAAAAAATGCACTTTGGCCATGTCTATAGAAACCCCTAGCTTTCACATCAAGTCGTGATTCATCTTCTGTGTTTGTTGATCTCAAGGCAAATTCTTCTCCTGTCACCGGTTGTAAAGGTGGCTCGATAGAAACATCATTGCAGACTTCAGAGAGGAGAGCAGCTTCCAGATTTCTCAAATGCCATTTCCTGGACTTTGAGGAGAGATTTTACAGAATTCTGATGGTCATAAAACGACATTGTAACATATCAGAGGCCCTGGCCAATGTTTTTGCTCCATCGCCTTAGCCTGGGGGCCCCCATTTGTCCCATTGGGGTTGGGGCCCCCCGGGTTCTCCCGGTCTGAGCCCATAGTAGTTACGCCACTGATTTTGCTTGCAAGTGACACAATGAGGCTTACTGATCCAAGCCGGAAACTATGCAGACGAAGAGGTGAAACAGGATTGGTCTATTTCCCGCACGCATGGGAAGAGATTTGACAATAGTTTGTTGTTAATTCAGCCTTGCGCTTTGCACGTGTATGATCACATGATTCACAGATTGATCTTTGTACCAGACCTTTGTACTCCTCCTAACGCTTGTTTCATTAACTTAAGTTTATAATGCTATGGGCATGTATAAACTTGCTTAAACTGCATGTAATGTTTATAATGAAGTATGTTATATTGTACAAATATATGATATGTGTGTTTTATAGACTTACTTATGGAAGGACAAGCGAATACCATCTTTTAAATCCCCATGTCTGGCCCTGCAGTTATACTCTGAACACGACTCAGACCGACATTCAGACATTCTTTTTGACAAAAAACCCCAGATGTTTTAGAATAGAATGCCCTAGAGTTTTCAGATGAAAATAGTGTATTTTGGTCAAAATAACAATGAAAGAACAAAATAAACAGTAGTAGGTTTTGGAATAGTTAGATATATATCACGTTTACTTGAGAAAAAAACTCGTAAAACACTGAAGGAATAAACAGGAAAAACCAAGGACGAAAAGCGTGGGAAACTGCAGGCCTGCCCAATCTTGCCCGGTTGAATTGTAATTTTTAAATTGTACTGATTGTAACAAGAACGGGATCGGAAGCTGTAGGACGACGCAAAATGCAAAAAACATGGTTTTTCCCTATGTTGCTCTATTATTTTTGCCCGGTTGAGCCGCCATCTTGGATTTTCAAAATTTGTCACGCCAGTTGAGCCGAGTCAGTAATTTAGGTCTCCTATAACAGCATTTGGGCATGTTATTACAGTCGTCCAAACTTCGAAATTCAGTTGATGGTAAAGATAATTATTATGTGCTTATCTCCAAAAGTTTTCACAAGACTCGGAGTCGAGCATTTGAATACAGCTAATTCAATTAATGTTATCCTTGCAAAAACGTAAACCTTAAACTGCAAACCGCAAAGGATGATGGGTTATTGCTTATTTAGATTCATAAACTTGAAAGTTGGCTTTGCAAGAATACCTAAGACATGAGAAGACTCACGACAGAAAACACATTTGCTGCAAATGCAATTCTCTGAGTTTAAGGACCTAATAGGTGAAAACCTATTATCCCTTGCGCGCTCAGAGTTTAAGGTTTAAGTTTTTGGCAGGACAACCTTAATTGAATTAGCTGTATACAACGTTGGAAAGTGAGGTATTTTTTGTGTGTAATTTTGCCTCGTTACACCAATTATTTCTCTGCAAAAAAGATAAACAACAATTGCATTTTGGCCATGTCATAATTTCTTGTTATTATGTTAATAATTTTATATGATTTTTAAGACATTCAATTGAAGCAATTCTGAGCCGTAAACATATTTTACTTCTTGGCCATTTAATCAAAATACGACTCGCTCGGACGTATGTTGAGCGCAATAGTCGATTTAGGAAAATTAAAAAGTTTCGCCCCAACTTTGAAATTATTTGACCAGTTGGTCAAGACAACTTCTCGTAAGGATTCGTAAGAAAATACAAATTCAAGTTCAGCATTTCTTGATTTTCAACTGAAAAGATCAACTATAGTGGCTAAAATTAATTGTGAGTTGTATTTTTATTAATTCTATCGAACGAGTTGTATTCTATCGAGCCGCTCGATTCGAGCGGCTTTGAATAACATCCCAATAAATAGTCTCAATATTCTAAAAGAAACAACTAAATCAAACAGCAATAGATAGTTGTTTCAATTAATTCCTTACAATAATTTACACTATACCTTCATAAAATTAGCCTGCGAACAGGCCCTCAAGGTGAAATGAGAGCTTGCATCGATGACTAATGAATTTGAATATCTGCGTCTCAAATCGTGACGCGAAATTCTCATTGGTCAGATGCTATAATTTATATGTTTCCGCTGAGCTCTATATATGTTAACTGCTGAAGCACTATGCATAAAAAACACATTAACTGATCAAATTCGAGATCAAATTGGACAACACGAAATGTTTGTTTAAAACATATTTTAAACTTTTGCTTGAATATCTTAGGCTATATTTCGAAAAACAGTATAAACTGTACGGTCTAAATTTAGCCTGCACGGTCTAAATTTAGTTTGCACGAAAGTTGTAAACAACACCATATAAGGATAGACATTCCATATTTGGAAAAACGAACGTTACGGGGCAGATATTCAAATTCATTAGTCATCGATGCAGGCTCTCATTTCACCTTGAGAGCCTGTTCGCAGGCTATATACATCGTGGCACTCGGTAAACGTCGGAAGTTCTAAAGGTCAAATTACCCCTTCATGTTGCGTGATTTGCACGTGCATCGCGATCGGGGCTATGAGTGCTCATTATTGGCCAATTTTAGCGCGAGTAACAACCCGATATTCTGAAAAATTAAAAATAAATATTTCTAGTGCGCCGTATTCAAACGAAACTTTCTACACGAAAGCGCTTGAATGCAAGGGGTATTTCACTCCTATTGACTTAGTCTGAAGAGTTCAGAAGGTATTCAATTTTTTCTCCATATGAAGCATAAAATGTTTGGCCAAGCGGTGAGTAAATATACGATTGTTTTGGTTCAGTGTAATGTTATGACGGCATTTGATCCACCGTTCGAAAGGTTATTTTATGAGGATTTCAACGGTGGTTTTCGTTTTAAAGGTCGAGTAAATAGTTGCCGAGATCTAGATATTTTAATTTTCCCCACTCCAAAGTCGGAAATGTGAATATAAACCGGACGGCATTGACATTATTTGTTTTTGATCCAGTAGACGCCATGTACGCTACAGCGTACCTATTTTTTAGTAAGGTAAATAATTGTCCGCAGGACCCTTTGAAAATCACTCTTTGTGAAAAGGCTACCGTGTTTTAAATAAGATGAATAATAATAAGAACGTGAACGATACGTGCATTTACATACGAAGAGTTTTCAAACCCTTTCACGTCATGCTTCTTGCGAAAACAAATTTAACCGTTCGTAAGCATTCGCAAGCGTTTTGAGATTGGCAGTAATACCTGAAAATACAATAGCACAATCTGCTAAATTATCGTATAACATCGGAATTTTACTCCCAATATATATTTACTATATTTCTTCATTAAAACTTGACTACAAAACAGTCAAAACTTCCAGCTCAGTTTTCCCGCCATATTTACCTTGCCATCATAAGACAACGTAACCATAGTAACAACAACCAACTCGTTACCAGTTCATTGCAGCACACATCGATCAGCGCGCCTATTGCCGTTTCAGCCCGCTCTATTTGAGCGCCCTGAAGTTGACTTAGCTGGTTATGGCGGTATCCGACTTTCAGTGTTTGTGCTTGATATGCGGGTGTTCAAAACAGGAAAGTTGTGGCACCTAATTCTGCTCGCAGTACATATATTTTAAAAAATCAAACATGATATGCTAATCTTACCTAGGCAAGAGTTCAAACTTGTGGATAATATTGGAATATTGTCCAAATGGAAATCTCCGAGAATTCTTACGAAGCAGTCGGAATCTCTACAGCGTGGAGGAAGAGTCTTTAATGGCAGACTTTTCTCAAGTCATTGGACCAAAAAATTTGATGTACTTGGCTTGGCAAATTTCAAAAGGGATGACTTTCTTGATCTCAAGAAAGGTAAGACAACATGAAATAATATTTATTTCCCCAGCGAAACAAAAACAAAACCGAGTGAAACACAGATTGTCTAGATTGTCAGTACATCCTTTACTGGGCTTACTGAAACCTTTCACTTACTCAGTTACTCACGGGTTTCCCGTGTCAAGAGAGCTACGTACTCCTATCGTGGTGCTTTTTGTATAGTGGTGATAATTGCTAGATTGCAGTGAAATATAAATTATTTGCTTTTGTATAAGATCTATCTTTAATTAACGAGTCAATTTAGTTCATGTCTAATGAGACAACGATTCTTCTTCTTATTGGAATACCAGCAGTTTGCGCATGCGTCGTAGTCATACAACCCAAATCTCAGCTCTCTATACATCCATGCGTGTGCAGCATAGAAATAGTAGACATAGAATGCATGCTCCTATCTTTTCTCAGTAAAAATTTGTCTCCACAAAATGGCGGAATTTGGCTAGACTGTCCGTACGAAGGTCTATTGCATCTATAAGTGTGTTCCATATTCTGGAAGTTCTAACAAGGAAGAATTTCTGGTAGCTGGTTATTTTACATCTGGGGATGACATACTTGACCGTGTTGCTTGAATTTGAGCGAGTGGTTCTGCGAGAACTCTGAATATAACTGGAGAGGCGCTTGTATTCAGTAAACCATGTGTGATCTTAAAGAATAGAATCAAGTCAAGGTATTCGTGCCAGTAGCGTATTGGGAGTAGATGCAACGGCTGCAATCTTGATTTATAGTCTATATCCGAGGAGAATTGTAGATTTAGAATATATTTCGTAGCACGTCGTTGGGTTCGTTCAAGATGGTTGATAAGTTCTATTGATTGTGGTGCCCAGATTTGCGTTGCATAACCAAAATGTAACCGCACTAGGGCCAGGTAGAACATCCGTCTTGCTGCAGTACTTTTCACGAATCTGGTGTTTCTTTTGATGTAGCCAAGGGACTTGTTCACTTTTGGCGTCTGGTTGCACACTTGTTTTTTCCACGTAAGTTTGGAAAACATCCGTGCGCCAAGATCTCTTTCGCAGTCGGTGGTAGTTACTTTGGTGTCTTCTAGCTTATATGATGACGTAAATGTCACAATCTTACGCGTAATCGTCTGATGTTTGCATTTGGATTGGTTGAAGGACAGGCCTGACTGAGATGACCAATGTTCTAAGTTCATAAGATCAGCTTGGAGAGATGCTACATCGTCCTGAGATGTAATTGCAGAGAATAGCTTAGTGTCATCGGCTGCAAACATTGCAACTCGAGAGGACAAGTCTGCTTCGGGTAGATCATTCACATATAACAGGAAGAGTGCAGGACCAAGTATTGACCCGTGTGGAACGCCCGAGGTCACAGGAAGGGTGCTTGAGGTTACGCCGAGTACAGTCACGCGTTGACGAATATGACTCGAACCAATTCAATAGATTACCGCCGATACCAGAATTGGATAGCTTGCGTATTAACTTTTTGTGGTTGATTCGGTCAAAAATACCACAAAAGGTTAATACGCAAGCTATCCAATTCTGGTATCGGCGGTAATCTATTGAATTGGTTCGAGTCATATTTGACAGATCGTCGTCAACGCGTGACTGTACTCGGCGTAACCTCAAGCACATATATATGTTAGGTATATGTTATAATGTTATTAGGCCTATACGTAATATAAGCTTCAATCAATTTAAGGGTACTTCACATGATGAACGCGCGTTTTAGCCTATTGAACATGGCGCAACGAATTTTAGGTGTAACTTTACCAAATGTTTTAGTGAAGAAAGCCAAGAAAATGCTGATTTTTGATGGGTGTTATGTTTAAACATGTCCAAAATTGGCTGATAAAGAAATATATAGGTATCCCATAAAAAATCAAAATATGTTTATAGTTTACCTCATGCAACGTTTGTCTACATATCTCGATTTGAATCTTCATAGGTACGACATAAAAAAAAAACGTGTGCGGAAAATTTCTCTTCTTCAATGGTTTTTCTGATATTACGTTTTCTTTGACAACTTCGTGAATTACAGTGACAAATCCAAGAATCAGGGTGTATATCAGAAAAACCACCAAAGAAGAGAAATTTTCCGCACACGTTTTTTTTACCGTGCATATATGAAGATTCGAATTGCGATATCTAGACAAACGTTGAGGTATAAACTATAAACATATTTTGATCTTTTTATGAAGGTACCTATATATCTATCCAGTCAGCCAATACTGAAAATGTTTAAACTGAACACCCATCAAATGAAAATTTTCGAAATGATCATTTTCCTGGCTTTCGTCACTGAAAATTTCATGGTAAATTTACACCTAAAATTCGTTGCGCAATGTCCAATAGACTAAAACGCACGTTCATCGTGTGAAGTTATAACCTTAATTAATTATACGTAATAAAATTATAATCTTTAAAACGTTTTGCGAAGCGTTTGTGGTTGAATTTTACCGGGTAAAATTTTACCACAAACCCTTCACAAAACGTTTTAACATGTTCTTGATTATCTTGAAAAAACTAAATTACCTTTATCGATAAACTTTGAGTTTGAAATAAAGATACACTGGAATTATATGCTGTCTTTTTCATTTACAACAAACCTACCTTTGGCATCGGCGCCTTTGCTCCCTTCTTTTTCACCTTTTTTTCTCAAAAAGCTTTTGAACTCCATATCTTGCAAACATAAAATATATTTGCAAGAAATCATCAAATCAAGAAATGTTTGCAATTTCGTTATCGTCATGCAGTCGTCACATAATGCAAATTTTAAATTGGACCAATCTGTGCTTGCTATTCATGACAGTCCGCTATATTATGAGATCAGTGAGGATGACCACCCACCCACCTACGAACGATAACCCACGCCCGCGATCATTGATGAACTTTAGACCATTGAACTATAAATAAACTGGAAGGCTATCTCAGGGGAGAAATTGAAGCCGTGCTTTGTAGGTAGTGCCAGTCCTTTTGTGCAAATTTGTTTTGAAAAATACACTTTATATGTCGATAAATTTTACCCCTTTAATTTCCTTTCCCCCTTTCCTTTTTCATTTTAGAGCATACTAAGACAGTTAATCTTTTAACTCAAGTACTTACAATAGAGAAACATCGCTCAACTGCTAAAAATATTAGAGGGCCAAAACAAAATTTGTCAAAAAACCGCGCGAAAATGTTTGGTTTTTCTGAGTTATGAGACCTTCCGAAACGAGTTAAGAGGTTTTATGATACATATTATGTAGAAAAATATTGGATACATTTGCAAATTTATTTTCAAGTACACAAACAACTTACTTTTAACAGTTAAAATAAGCATTATGAAAGCTAGCTTGGCTGCCATATTCAAAGTGCTCATACAAATGCCCAACAAAGATGCGATGACGAAAATAGCGTTACTTGAAAAAGTCAATTTATTCATGTTTTAGAAGGAATAAAACAAGGACTAAAAGCTCAGGATAAATAACAATACCTGGGGGTTAGTACAAACTAATTTTTGGGACAGTCAAAAGTTTTATAGTATACTTTTTTCGAGTTGAAGACCGAGATTTCCTTCGGCACGCCCAAACTTCGTCATTTTTTCAAAATACAAAAGCAAAATTCCTTACCTTTTGCTGCAGAGAGATGTACAACAGTCGGAACTAATTGGAAAACCTGGTTTGAATCCAAATCAATGCAGTATTCCCATGGAAAACGTGTTTTCCTTGAAAATTTTTGCTCGAATCGAAAACAAACTTTTGATCGAATTTTTTCACTCCCCGAAACTCGCCTTAGACTTAGTCCTTTTGAAAGCTCATTTTTTCCGCGCGTCAGCTTCAACGAATCATTGGCCTTCATCAATGGGGGTTATCCTTCCAGTTTACTTATAGTTCAATGCTTTAAACTTCGCCAATGCTTTCCCCGGGGGTAAATAGCTAGGCGGAATTGCTACCCTCGCACGGAGCGCCGTTGGCTCGGGGATTATACGCATGCGTCTGGCTCTGATCTTAGTTGAGTTAATTTCCACGTCACAGCTTGTCATCATAATTACAGATTATTCATCGAGACTTGGCTGCAAGAAACATTCTTCTTGGACATGGATACACTGCAAAAGTTGGTGACTTTGGGCTAGCCAGAGACGTCTATAAATATCAAGCATACCTGAAAAATTCATCGGTAGGTTTTTGTTTGTAAGGATGGAACGGAAGCTATAATATGTGGGTGTACAGCTGAAGAAAAACGCACATCGATCATTTGATGTTGTTATCAATTACCAGAAATATTTTCAAAATTCTCAGAAAAAAAGTTTTAATAAAGTTTTAAAAAAGAAAAAAATGTTTAAAAAGTTAGATTTTCAAAAAAGTTAAAAAGTTAAAAAAGTTAGGGTTGGGGTTAGGGGTTGGGGTTAGTGTTAGGGGTTAGATGCCGCTAATTTATCATTAGATAAATTCAATAAATGATAAATTCGGATGTGTTTAAGAATTTACCCATATAGTAAATTCAAACGTGGAGCTCATGCTGTAAATCTAACACGAATCGGGATCATTTCACCAAATGGGAGAGGTTCGTGAGATCAATGTGATGAAGCTGTATATTTGATGCGTATCACAATACAATTTATAGTAATTTAGCCTACACATGTACGTGAGGTAAAACTTCGTTGAATACGCTAGTAACTTCCATTCGGGTATTGCAAAGTGCGGAGCTCGCAACGAAATAAAAATGAAAGTAAAATAATTAATTTAATAATTAATGTATATTATTATTCGCATTAAAGTAATAATTTATTGCTTTAATTAATGTTTAAATTGTTTATAAATTTAAATCAAAATCAGTTCGGATACAACCAACAGGTTTCCAGTTGAGTTGAATTTTGACTTTTTTAATCACGAAACCGCCACAGAGAAATGTCATCTTTCGCAGGCTACTGTGTCAAGCAAATGCTTCGAGTAAAGCCTTCTTTGGGTAGCCATCTTTGTTTTTGTCTTTTAAAACTAGTTACTAGTCCTTTTACCTTTAAATACAGCCTCAATACAGATTTTCGTGGGGGGGGGGGGGCAAGGGGGGGGGGCAAGGGGGGGGGGCA
>CACRXK020001272.1:0-17911 GCA_902702795.2 Paramuricea clavata | reverse complement strand
GGCCAAATGCCCCCCCCCAATGATTTTTGCCCCAACCCCCATTTTGCCCCCCCCCCCACTCAAAAAAAGTATTAGTCACTGAAAGCGACTAAAGGCTACACAAGCGTTTTATCGTTATCGGAAAATGTATGGCTTATAAGTTGTCATTACTCATTAGTGAATGCGCGTATACATGAAACTGTCTTTTACAGTTTCAATATTAGTTTGTAAATCTCTGAATGGTAAAACTTGCCAATACTCCAATAATACGTTTCAAAAAAGACAAAAAAGCTTTAGTTAAATTCTCAAACGTGTAAAGGCCCACACAGACCGGACGCGATTCGGCAACTCGACGAGAATTTTCAGTTTTCAAAAACAAACAAAACCATCAACGATAAAAATTTTACAAGGTATGCAGACCAAAATAATAAAATTGCTAAGTGGTCCCGAATATTTGAAAAACAATGAGGTTAATGTCATTGAAAACTGAAAATTCGCGTCGCGTTGCCAAATAGCGTCCGGTCTGTATGGGCCTTAAGGCACTAATAAGATGAAAGTATCACGAAATTATTTGAATAAACCACATCGCATATGTGGGGGGGGGGCGAATATCCTAAAGGGAGGGGGCGATATTCCTGGGGCATTCGCCCTCTCTGGGGGTGGCGATATTCCTAGGATATTCGTCCCCCGGGGCGGTATTCCTGGGAATATCGCCCCCTTTTGAGAGGGGGGATAATTTCCTGGGGGGGACAAAAGTCCTGTGACAACGGCAATTGGGCAAAAATCCATCTTCCCCCCCCCAAAAAAAAATATGAGTTTGCCCCTCAAATGCCCCCCCCCCCCAAATTCTGAGGCCTGGCGCCGCCGCAAATTTTTTTTCCGTAGACAGTCGGACTCCTCATTCATAGTCGGACGCATCATTGATCCGCGCCCTTAAACAAAATATTCAGCGGATACTCTTCGTATTAGATGCGCCTTCCCAGTGTGTCTCGCGCACGCAATTGGTGATTTCAAAATCCGGATTGTATCGCTTGGTTGAGATGCCAAAATCTGAGGACACATTGTAGCTTCATATCTTGTGTGGTGATGACATCTATAACATATTTTGTTAAGTTGTATTCGACATTCCCACTTGCTTTTCGGAGCGATTGCAGAACACCGTCCACTTTTTAAGCTATGCTTTTCAAACATCATGGATACGATTAATTAATACATATATATATTTATTCTCAATAGATGAATAATAAATAGATTGATAGATTAAAATCCCATGGTGGTAAAGGTAGCTACGAGGCATACAGTGGCTTAAGAATTAATAGACTAAATTGTCATAGTGTTAAGGTAGCTCTATATTCTGGTGGATACGCGGATATGCAGTCAAATTTTTTTGTCAAGTTATTTTGAGGACGAGGCATACAGTTTGATTAGCATTATAGATCAAATTCGTGGATTAGTTAGCATTAATAGATTAAATTATCATGCTATAGAGAGCTTAAATGTGGTGTAATATGTAAATATGTTCCTCACAACCGGACATTGGTGTTTGACAGATTATGATTAATTAGCGTCGCTGTGAGAAAAAAATTATATTATAAAGCATACTAAGCATAATATTAAATATGAGAAATCTTGCATGATATTTCGTGAATAGTATCAATTCGTAATATTGTCTTAGTAATTATATTAGTTTGTGTATATTAGAACGAGGCAATAAGATCTGGTATATACGTATCCAGTGATATTACTAGTGGACGGATATTCGGCAATACTTCTATTTGTGGAAAGTGGTCTTTATGGTCGCTTGAATCTGAATTAAATTCGACGTATGAAACAGGCCTAATTCTCTCAATTGGGATGCTGTATAGTTTTAACTCGCAATAGCAGTTCTTGAGTATTTTCGGTACCAGAAAAACAAGTAGTTCGTAGATTCATTATGGCATTGCGAAGCAAATTGTTCATCTTTCTACATGTGGTCGAAGACGAACAACGTGGAGCGATGGATATATGGTGCACCAGTGGGTTACGCACGGTACGAAGGGATCCATCGATAACGCGCAGAGGCCTGGACGCGGATCAATGATGCGTCCGACTATCAATGAGGAGTCCGACTGTCTACGGAAAAAAAATTTGCGGCGCCGCCACTGCCCATTCATCGTACAGCAAATCAACTGAACTTATTACTCGCTGGGGCACCTGTGCCCTGGCGAGTATGGGTTTCGGCTCGCATTTTTCTTCGATAGAGGACCGAAGATCGATAGCCACAAAAATAGAATATTAATGAGCTGCCTATAATAAAACCCAATTTATACTTTTCAAAATGGCGGCCTTTCGTGAGTGTGCAAAATGTTTCAAACAATTTCGTTAAAATTTTCAACGAATTGTACCTGTTTTCTATGGATTTTCCATTGTGTCTAACTCTGGACATTCTCATAGTTTGGTTAATGTATTTTTCTTGGTGCACGACTCTAAAAATCCGAAATTTGGTTCCAGTTGAATTCCCGTGCACGATCATAATAATAATTATACCGAGCCAAAGACAATTTCAAGGTATTAAAAAGGTAATAACTTAAACTACACAGTGTAGTTTTAATAGATAACGTACTACTTTATGAGAAGCATGTTGGTGTCATAGCAATATAAAATTTATCCAACAACAATCCCGAATCGATTAGCTGTGAAAACGTGAAAACTGTAGTGTGAAATATGTATTTGTTATGCCTAATGGCGCAATAAGGATAAAAATACCACCGTTCGATTCAGCGTAAGAAATTGTACTTACGGATGTCAAATGTATTACAAAACAACAGTATATTCTAGCGATTTATGGCCTTTCAAAATCAAGCGTAATTGTATTGTTGATAAATCACTCGCAGTACGTATATTGTTGACAAATCACTCGCAGTACGTTTGTCCTTGTATTTGTAATGCCTAATGCCGCAATAAGGATACAAATACCACCGTTCGATTCAGCGTAAGAAATTGTACTTACGGAAAAACCCAGCCTAGACCTAGGCCTTCTATTTTTATTTATATTTACTGTAATGGTTTATAAATGTGTTAATGGTATGGTCCCATCATATTTATGTCGTATGCTTCAAACATTAAACAGTCAAGATCTTAATTACATAGTTTGAACACAAGATCTAAAGGATATTGAATTGGAAATACCTTTATAATTATAGGACAGCGACCAGACAACCTTCTTTTCGCTACCGAGCTGCTTGTTTATGGAACAATTTGCCAGAATGGTTAAAAAACCATAATTTCAATTTGGAACCTTTTAAAAATGAGTAATTAAATTTTAAATTAAATTGTATTAAAAATAAGTATTTTACCCTAGCTAGATTATTATAAATAGCTTGACATTATATAAATAGTATATACATAGTTTCTAGAATATAATTTAAGTATTTAGTACTTTTTATAACGTTTGTATTGAACACTGAAACTGACCCTTTTGGGAGTGTTTAACATTTGATCCTTGATAATTTTGGTATCGTTGGTTTTCTCTTTTTCGGCCGTATACCAGTGGATTCGTCTCATTTCTCTCTTCATTTTGATAGTATTTTGAGCCCCCCCCCCCCCAATATTTTATTTTGAACGTTTTAAAGCGCAGTTTAATCCTAGCGTGCGGAGTCTAGTACTAGACGGACCAAGCGGCGGCCGACAGAAGAATGTAGCGTACTAAATATAACCATGATATAATTTTACCTGTATAGTACTGTGTCTGGTTGTATAAAACCTGAACTGGGGTCATTATACTAACAGAAACTTCTCCTATACCTGCAATTACAAACCTGGTGAATTTGAGAGCGGCAGCACTCTCCCCTTGACAAGCAAAATCGACTGATATGACCGTATGCGACATTAAAATAATAAAGTAGGGACAATGTAGGGTGCATTGCCATTGGGGAACAATGCAAGTCAGTGGGATAATAACATGATATTTACCTAAATAAACAGAGCACTGTTATACGACTTTTCCTCATAGCTCGGGGACAACCTTAAATCTTAATTGAAATAGCTGTGTACTGTATGTATCATGTACAGTATTGTGGGTATTTGTATAGTCCCAGCGAGTTAACGCTCTATAGAGCGTCTTGTATTGTTTAAAACTTCATATGAAACACGCTTCCTCACACGAGTTTTATCAGCACGCACCACCATGTTGTTTTAGAATCCTATTATCACACGCAAAGCCGCTGACTAAATTACGGGCGCGTAATGTCCCACATTTCTGGTAATGGCGGCGGGCGGTGAGCGGGCGGCGGGGGCGGCAGGAGTAGATGGTTGTGCAAATTGTGTATTGTTAGTTGTGTGTGTGTATAAATACAGAGTAACGTTTATATCTTTTAGCCATTTTTTGTCTTTGCGTGCATTTTCTATTCAAACTAAATGCACGAGTGTGCATGATATGATCTAAAGTAGGCAGTTAAAATGTACACGCATACGAAGCTGAGGTTCTATTTATTGCTGACATGACAACAGCAAGTACTTCTATAAGGACATCCAGTTCTTAAGCAAATGCACAGGGGCCCACAGGGAAATCTCTTGCATGAATCAAAACCGCGTGAACTGATCGATTGTTCCAATCTTTATTTATAGGGATTGGTTCCTATAAAATGGATGGCAATCGAGTCCATTAGAGATTCTGTATATACTGAGAAGACAGACATGTAAGATTGATATCGATCGTCTCACAAAATTTACATCACGGTCGTAAGGGTGCCGCAGTTTAGTATACGTAATTGTTATCGTACAAAGCTCAACATAACCTTGTTTGAAATTTTCTACAACTGCGCAAGATTTGTTAATAATGGTAATTGAACTGAGCGGAGTGCAATTTGGACTAAAATCAAACGCGTGATTACAAAATAGCACGACCGCGAAGCGGGAGTGCGATTTGTAAACACAAGTTTGATTTCAGTCCAAAATTGCACGACACGAAGTTCAATTTCCACTTTATTATATTCATTTTGAAATCTTAAATATTTTTGTAAACCGGAAACGTTTTTGTTCGCAAAAGACACACCTCCGGTACCTCCCTGAGTGCTGTAGCATAGCAACAATAAGCGAACAAGATGAACTTTAATAGTTTTGTACGTTTTGTTTATAAATATGTTCAAATACTGCAAAAATCTTAAAGAGGCAATTCAAGTCCATTCTGCTCATGTGCGTGTTTTGTTTACATTTTTTGTGATAATTTAATTAAAATTCCGATCTGTGGGTCTCCAAGTTAGCTCATTACGCATTCAGAATATATCACGAAGGAGAAATTGAACTACTGATGCAAAAATTTAGCCCCAAAACAACAAGTTTTAGATCGAAAACGCTAAGAAGCACTTCTTACAGAGGTATGGGCAAAATTTGATTGAAATTTGTACACATTTAGCTCCAAATGACAAATTTAAATTAAGATTGAAAATTTAAGATTGAAAATTATAAAGATGTGTTTCTTAACATTTTCAATCTTGAAAAAAAATTCCTTTCGGTGAATTGTTTCATCTACTAGCAGAGCAAAAACTGAAAACTAACGCACTTTTTCCTCGACTGCAAAGATTTTCAGTCGAAACTCGAAAATTAATTATGATCAAAATTTTTGCAAAAACCAGGGGGGTGAAGGATTTTATTTCAAGCGTAGGATCGCTGTTGGTCAGTGGTAATTGCCATGAGCCGGAGGAACCAATTGGCGTCAGCAAACATGAAAATCCGCCATGTTTTTCAGAACACTTGTTTGACTGGCGGAAAGATAGGAGTACGTCCTTCAGTAATATTATAGCTCAGTGGTCGGCACTACATCATAGACAAGATACGTACATATCTGAAACTGCAATACATACAAGTCAGCCGTATTTCAAGTGCAGTAAACTTTATACTGATAAACGCAATTTTGCGGCACAATAAGCACCAAATAAACAAATCATTACAATTACAAATGCATGAAGAAGATTTAAAGATTGTATTAAACAAGAAACTATTATATAAGATAAATAGGTATGTGCAAAGCGAAATATATATTTACTTTTATTACCTATTTGGGGGTTCATAAACATTATTATATATAGCGTAGCCAACGTGTTTTTATTTTCCAAGGGAAAAATATAGCCCATAGTATTTAATATTAGTATTTTTGCACAAGGGAACATAACAAATCCTATACGTTGATTGGTCAAATCTGACGTAATAAGCTGTTATATAACTATTCACCTACAGGTGAATATAACAAAACAGAAATCTTCAAAATGGCGGCTACCCGTTTTGTGGAAGTTTACTAACAAAGAAATAAGCGAAAATAAAATAAATTCAGTCTCAAAAAACACAAAAGCTTGTGTAAAAATACTAAAACAATTATTCGCCTCAGGCTCGGTGATTATCGGGGAATATTCACCTCGACTTCGTCTCGGCGAATATCCCCTGATAATCACCTCGCCTTCGGCAAATAATTGTTAAATATTGGTGACATATTCATAGGAAAACACATGGTGGTCAACTTTGCACGTTTGTCGCTTTGTATTCCTTGTGGAAGCGAGCAACTTTTCTTAAATGTTCTGTATTTGGTATTGAATACAAGGTGAATTAATATAATGAATCATGAACTCAGTCCAATATTGGAGTTGACAACCAAGTGCTAAAGTGTCACATGATTCAGATTGAAACCCAACTATATGGTCGCATCACTGTTTAATAGATAGTTTAGTCTGTTACTAGTCACTCTTTGAATCTGCCTTGTGCAATTGGCCAATTAGGATTTGAATCGCGTAGTCCGGCTTGGCTAATTGACTATTAGTGCAACACATGGAGTACCTTAGTATTAACATATAAACTAATAAATATTTACTAATAGTTAGTAATAATTATTAGTTAGAAATATTAATAATATTTTATTGCTTTAGGGAATGATTTTATTCATCAAGGGGAGTCTTGCAACTTAAAGGCCCATCTACACGATACGACTAGTCGTATATATAAATTGAACTATAAGTAAACTGGAAGGCTAACTCAGGGGGGGGGGGGATTAAAGCCGTGCTTTGTAGGTAGTGCCAGTCCTTTTTTGCAAATTTCTTTTGAAAAATACACTTTATGTATCGATAAATTTTACCCCTTTAATTTCATTTACCCCTTTCCCTTTTCATTTTAGAGCATACTAAGTACTTCACTCAAGTATATACTTACAATAAACAAACATCGTTCAACTGCTAAAATATTACAGGGCAAAAACAAAATTTGTCAAAAACCGCGCAAAATTTGGGACTGTCAAAATGTTTTATAGTATGCTTTTTTCGAGTTGAAGATAGAGGTTTCCCGCGGCCAAACAAAAGTTCGTCATTTTTCAAAATTGAAAATAAAAAAGCAAAACTCCTCACTTTTTGCTGCGAGACATGTAAAACAGTCGGAACTAATCGGAAAACCTGGTTTGAATCCCAATCATAGCAGTATTCCCATGGAAAAAGTGTTTTTCTTGCACATTTTTGCTCGAGAACAATTTTTGATCGAATTTTTTCACTCCTCGAAACTCGCCTTAGTCCTTTTGAAAGCTGATTTTCCCACGCGTCGGCTTCAATGAATCATAGGCCTTCATCATAGGAGTTAGCCTTCCAGTTTTCGTATAGTTCAATGGTCGTATACGATTCTTATTATTATGGCGTATGTACTCGAATAAATGCATGTAAATATGTCACATTTCAAATTTCGCCACGAACTGATGAACAGGAATAGCGGCGTCAGCAATCGTTTTCATACGCCAGGATAAGAATCGTATACGACTAGTCGTATCGTGTAGATGGGTCTTAATGGGTTAATGAATCAGTTGGTTATTACAACCGATTTCAACTTAATTCATATTTAACATTCACTTTAACCCATTTACTGGCAGTATACTCTACCACTGACAAGTAATTAATCGCCTGGCGTTAGACAGAGTAAATCTAATTAAGTAGGGCACATTTGGGCACATTGTAGGGTTGCACCGGAACCAATTTTTTTAAGTTCCGGCCGGTACTGGAGCAGACTGGAACTGTAATTATTAAGCCATATATAGTCATAGGTTACTTTGTCCGCTGCCAGACAGGCAGACACCTCAAGTCATCAAGGAGAGAGCTCGCAAATGTTATAGAATAAAAAGACTGACAAACGTTAAACGTCATAGTGAAGTGTTAATAGTGTACATTTCCCTTGCGTAGTCCAAATTTCTTCCCACTGTGAACTTTTGTTAGACACAAAATATTTCAACTTTTTTGTTCCTATAATCGTAGTTTCCATAGTTTATTACGTATATGCAGTTCACGATAGGACTCAGAGTAAATAACATCCATTCTGAATATTTAGGCTACACAATGTCTTACACCAACTACAGTATAAAGTAACAAATTAAATGTTGGATAGGGATCCTAAATTTTCTAAATGAAAGTAGATAGATAGCTAGATAGAGGATTTATTTCTTAGGTGGGGGCATCTTGAAAATAAAGGTCTTGCGATTGGGGCAGCTCCAAAAAATGTTCAATATTTGATATCTATCACACACCGGCCCCCATCCATGCACTAAGATTTACTATATAATTCTAAAGCACATGTATCTTTCGATTCGACCTTCATGAAGACATAACATATTATTATATGAGTGTAGTACTGCAGTAAATCGATAAAGGTTTTATGTATGCATAATTTGGATCTTTCATGAATCTTGCACACACGGTATTCGTATGAATATTTATAAGACAAATTTACATATTGAAATTAGTTCACTTACCAAAAAGTGCATTTGATTTGATACATCTCCAACAACTACTTGTTTTTATTTTGTACTCTTCAAATTTCTCAAGCATTTCTGCTTGTGAAGCGCAAACAAGCACCCATTCACTATCGCTATACTCTTCGATGGAAGCCATATTGCGTTGGTTTCGCACGTTATTTTTTCAATTTCGCGCACTAATTTATTTGAATTTTAAAGATGGAATACCGCTGACTCGTATGTATTGCAATTTCAGATTTGTACGTATCTTGGCTATGATCTAGTGCCGACTTTTTCGACGTTATGTGCATGGGCGAGTACATGGCTCTGTCTAAGTAGTTGTTTTTCATTTTGAAAGGACGTATTTTGCTGTTTTACAGCAATTTTTTGTTTTAAACTTCGTTAAAAAGTTTACAAAAGTGCAACACGGTTTTTTTTCTCGATTTTAACTGGAAATAAGCCTGCAGTTTCATAAATTAGTGGCTATTCAACCGTGAAACAAAGTTTGTATAATAATTGTTTTGATGTGTTGATGTTGATGCAGGGCCTTTTTTAACATACAAGCTGGGGGGGCATTTGCCCCCCCAGTCCCCCCTTGTGCCCCCCCCCACGAAATCACATTTTGCCCCCCCCCCCAGGAAAAGTCCCTTTTTCCTAAATGTATACCAACAAAACAGCGAAGAATAACAAATAAATAAACGGAAAGTAAGTTTTAGGCTTTATCCTTTGTCCTTGTTTAACAAAATCGATCTAAATTGTTACGTTTTTCTACCACTAAGTAATGATAAATTATTGTTAATAATTTTCTATTTTTTGGTTGCTCAGAATGCAGGAAAGAGCATTTCCAGGTTTCAAATTTGAAAATTTTTCAGGAGATTATGCCCCCACACACGTGGCCTTCGGCCATTTGTATCCCCCTCTAATAAGTATAATGATAAATTACAGTTAATATTCTTTTTTACTTTTTGTGCATTTTTTCCTTCTTTTATTTCAAATACAAGTATAGTTAGCATAAATTTTAGAGCAAATTTGGATGCTCAGAATGCAGGAATTTGCATTTCCGTGTTTCAAATTTTAAAAATTTTCTGGGGGAGTGCACCCCCACACACGTGACCATTGGGATCCTCCTCTAATAAGTAATGATAAATTATGGTTAATATTTGTTTAAACTTTTTGTGGGTTTTTTCCTTCTTTTATTTCAAATACAAGTATAGTTAGTATACATTTTGGAGCGCATTTGGATGCTCAGAATGCAGGAAATGGCATTTCTGTACTTCAAATTTCAAAAATTTTCTGGGGGAGTACCCCCCGTTCATGCGTGCATGGTATGCTCGGCGCACACGTGGC
The DNA here is from genome assembly GCA_902702795.2 of Paramuricea clavata. Classification (NCBI taxonomy): domain Eukaryota; kingdom Metazoa; phylum Cnidaria; class Anthozoa; order Malacalcyonacea; family Plexauridae; genus Paramuricea; species Paramuricea clavata. Next base: position 7,857 of record CACRXK020001272.1, on the reverse strand, counting down.
CTTCAGCCAATGCTATTTCCCTGTAATATATTATCCCACAGAAAGGTCCCTTTTCAAAAAATGCCCCCCCCCCACGGGAAAATCCTTAAAAAAGGCCCTGTGTTGATGTTTTTGATAATTTAATCGTTGTTGTGCCAGTTTGGGTAAGTGTAAACATTTCAGTAGTAAAATTTCATGCCGTATATGCATGAAATACCAGTGAATGTTATCGTTCATTATAATTTATATAAAGCTAGCGCATCAGTTGTGTTTTTATGTTTGTTTATAATGGTCTTGATACTTTATGTGGAGTTTTTATACTTCATCTGTTAAGAAAGGCGAGGGGTTGCTGCATGCATGTATTTTCTAGTATAGCATTTGATAACTACTATATTAATAGTCAATAGTCATCAGAACCAGTGGGTTCTAGCTCTGAAGTCCTTAATAATATATCCTATACTTTGCCGGTGCACTCAAATTCGAAAAACTGTACATCTGCATACTATACTTAGAAAGTACATCTAGTTATTAGATCAACTACCTGAAAAACACAAATAAGATGTTTCGAGCGTTTCGAGGCCCTTCGTTGGGTCTTATTTTTCAGGTTGTTGAATCCCTCTAAATCCACAGCTTTCTGATGTTACTGTCACCACATATACGCTGGTACAGACCATACGAGTTTATATCATCTAGTTGTTCATTTATTTCCGCTACTTTTATATTTAGGTGGTCATTTGGTATTTTACTTTGGGAACTTTTTACATTAGGTGAGTGACAAGGTGACTACCATGCAGAAACCTGGCAGCTACAGGATGAAAAACCACTACGGTGTTTGGTAGGGTCAAAATGGAGGCACTCTTCTTTGTGGCTCGTCATTCCCGTCCCTATATAGAGCCATTTTCACTCGCTCACTCGTTGAAAATTAGGCTCTGAGTTAGACGACTAAACGGATAGATCTGATTAGCTTCTCAGAGAACTGCTCAGATTTCGCAGAAGTTGAGCATTTTTCGCTAAGCATAAATATTCTATCAACATATGTCAACACAAATGCTTCGTTTAAAAGCGTCCCAATTCAAGAGCATCGCTTTAGAAACTACTGCAAGTTTCTTGCACTTCCGATTCCGTGTGTCCCAGGGCCTAGGGAGGACGCGCGCGGTCGAGAGACCCAGGGGACGAGGATGAGTGGCTCCTATACTAATTGTCGAATAGTGACGTTAATCAGTTATTTTGTGTTTTTTCAACAGGTGGGATGCCTTATCCAGGCATGCACGCTAATGAAGTATATCAATTATTGTTGAATGGAAAACGAATGGATCCACCTATGTATTGTCCTGAAGAAATGTAAGACACTATTTTATCATTGTACGTAACCAAACAAAAGATAGGCATGCTCAATTTATGTGAAAACATGCATGTATGCAAAACCCCCTCGCCTTTGCTAGAACCAAACGCGATCATTTTGAATATTTTGTTTCTTTGCATTTTTTATCAAGATAATTAAAATATTATCAGTTGTAATTACAGAAAAATTAATTTCCAAAAAAATACGGTTCGTATATATGTTATTATACGTAATATAAGCTTCTCTGTAAAATTCAACCTATACATGGTGTTCCAAAAAATGTCCCGTCTGTTGTTGGTTAATTGCTATAAGTTACAGTAATTAACCAACAACAGACGCCGGGGGCATTTTTTACATGGAACGCGTCGTTAAAACATTTTCACTGAATATTTAAATATTTTTATCGACAAAATCGTGCTTTATTGAAACCATGGGACTGGAAAATCATGTAATTGAATGCCCTCGTGAAAATAGATTCGCAATTGAATAGAGAAACGTCGATAACGTACTTTGATCTTTAGCTGTTCGATATATCATGGACGATTAATTATATGTCATATGTTTACAGCTGCAAAGTAATGTCTAAGTGTTGGAATGAATATCCAAAAGATCGTCCAAATTTTGAAAATTTGAAGGAAATGCTCTGGGAAATACTTGGTTGTGAAGAAATTACTCAGGTATGTCAGGAAAAATGTTCGAAGGGAAATGTTGAGAAAGCTTCGAATAGATAATTAAGGATGCAACTACCTAAAAAATGCAAGGAGATCTAGAACTTCGTTTGGAGCGAAAGTCCTTCGTCGGGATGTTAAGTATAGTGACGAAGGGCCTTCTCTTGAAACGTCAAAGTTCTCTTTGTATGTTTTAGGTAGCTATTTGCATCCTTATCAATCCAAAGCTTTTTTAATACTTTTTTAACTACAAAATTTCAAATAATAAATTTGAAATTTAAATTGTTATATGAATAAATCTCGATAACATGCCGTTCTTAATTTTAATTTGAAGTGTCTATAGACAAGGACAATTGGACGAACAATTATATTTATAATTATATGTAATATAAGTGCATAGAAAACCTTGCTATATTAATCTAATCTAATTGCCGATTATAATTTTTGTCTTTGAAAACTATACATTTAGTGATATTTTTGACACGCCGTTTTCATGCGAAAACACGTCGACTTGGTACACGAACCACTCAAAGTGCAAAATTAATGATCAGTAATTTAGTCATAATTGAAAGGGTATCGAGCCATTTAAATGACGCCAATTCTGGGCGGGTATATTATAGAATCAATCGATTCGGCAATAAGCGTGTAATTGCATCAAAACAATATTTAAGCCTGCATGCATAGTTTCCATATGCATGGTCGCAACTGTCGCGAACGCGTCGTGAAGGTGAAGTATTTGTCGTGAATGGTTTTTATGCTTATTTGGATTTTTGTGGTTGTAACTGTTGTGACACTGTCACAAGTTAACTTCGTACACCCAGGGATCGTGCAAGCAACTGGCGGCAGTTTTAAAACGACAAACACGGTCTTCCCAAATGGCATCCCAAGATCAATGGGAAAATTTTTATACCAAAAAGATTCAGAAAAACTGTAAAACGACCCTTTTATAATTTCTTGAATGTCTCTGGCAAATGTTTTATTATGACTTTTTTCTATTGTTTTTAATAGGTGTTGCAACAAAACGAAAAGAGTGTGGATACTTTGAATTCACCTAAAGAATCAGATTCGGTCAATGGACAAGATGACTATTTAAACGGACCATTCCCGGAAACTGTAGAAATGGGACCAATATAGCACATTTTTTCTTATTTGTTATGGAGTAGGTAGAAAGTTGATGTAAGGTCTGTGATATACATATAGATGAAGCATGGCCAAAAATCACGGACATGATTATTCCACTTCCTTACTAATTTGCATATAACCCATTGAAATATGACTTCTGCTGTAACAATAAATTATATTATACGATGCTGTAAATCCGGCAAAATCAGAGAATACGGGAGATCGTTTGCAATTTCCCTCAATTGCCGGTGGCAGACAGGGGTGGCGCTAAAGGGGTAGGGGGTGGAACAATTAATCCCAGTCATCAGGTAGTCGGCACAATATTGCATATACAGGGTGTATCAGAAAGATAAAGAAATTTGGTGCACGGGTAGGCCAACGCGAGATCTTTAAAACCTGGGTTTCCTCTCATTTTCTTAGTTCAAACGCGATTTCTTTGCATGATTTCAAATTAATTTTATGCATGCTCGGATGTTTGCATAAATTACAGTACGAAATTTTCAAGCCAATTCTCAAAGACCTTTTTACAAAATTATTTACATGCAGTGTTTATTTACAAACAAAATCAATCTTCAACGTAGGAGTGCACGTAGAACGTAGAACGAAATTGAGGGCACGTTGAAGATTATCTTGTTACACAGATCTTAACTAACCTGCGATCAGGCTCTTAAAATTGGAAAGAGAGCCTGATACAAAAGCTTGTTAAACCGCATGTGCCGACAAAAGTTCCGTACCAAATTTTGGAGTGAAACGCTGATTGGTCAATATAAAATTAAACTCGAATAAACTTCCGGTTACTTCCCTACCTATTGGAAAATATCGACCGCCCAAAATTGTAAACTTGGAAGTTTCAGTTTACCCATTTTGTCTTATAAATAGAAACCAGGCCTGAATAGAAACACTTACGGAGGACTATAATAAAGCTTCAAAATAACACTCGAAAATCGTATACAATTGAAAACCCTTTATCCCCGAGCCGACGGCGCGAAGCGCCGTGCGATGGTACTAATTCTTCCCGGCTATTTACACCCGGGGAAACGAAAGCATTAGCGAAGTCTAAAGTTCATCAAATATCGCGGGCGTGGGTCACTGTGCGTGGGTGGTCATCCTCACTGATCTCAAAAATAAGGCGGACTGTCATGAATAGCGGACACTGATTGGTCCAATTTAAAGTTTGCATTATAACGACTGCATGACGACAGCGAAACAGCAAACATTTCTTGATTTGATGATTGATAAATTTCTTGCAAATATATCTTATTTTTGCTCGCATTTTTACAAGATTTTGTAAATTTCAAGAAAGAAAAGACGAAAGAATGGGCTAAAAGAAGGGAGCCGACGTTAACAAAGGTAAGTTTGTTTTAAATATTTATTTTATAATTGTTTTAAAACCTGACCCCCGAGTATATGATAAAGTACATTTCTTGCAAGTTGTATTTTAGCAAGATTTTGTAAATTTCAAGACCTTTCTGAGAGCCAAAAACGTCTAAAAACGTCTAAAAGAATAGAGCAAAGTCGCCGACGTTAACGAAGGTAAGTCTGTAACAGTTTTAAATATTGATGTATTGTTTGTCTTATAATTGATATATTTATAACTGATAGTGGTGGGCGATACGGCGAATATCGAACTAAACCTATCATTGCGTATATAAGTGAAAAAAGACAGCATATAATTTCAGTGTAGTTTTATTAATTACCTTTTCTTTTGTATATTAAAGTATTTCAATAAAGAGGAAAGCAAAGTTATTTTCATGCGAGAATTTGAAATCAGCTTATTTCAAACTCAATGTTTACCGATAATTCGATAAAAGACCGTTTAGTTTTGAGAACATTTTAAAACGTTTTGCGAAGAGTTTGTGGTTGAATTTTACATTAAATTGATGCTTATATTACGTATAATAACATACCTGGCATACATATGTTTGGGAAATTGATAATTTTGTTATTAAAAGTGATATTTTGGGGGGATTTTTCAATTTTAAAACCAGGTTTAAAACTATTCTTAAAATTATCGTGTTACCATGACAACTACATACTTTCAATTCTTCATAATATTCAGAAAACATAACGTTTTGTCAGTAAGGCGAGGGTTTCTGCATGCATGTATTTTCTAGTATAAAACTGTAAAGTATAACTACAAAAATTTCAAAACCCTGTCTTAAAACTATCTCGAACCATGTGTTTTGTTCTGTTCAAAACCCCAGATGTCGCATGATATTCACACGCGTGATACCCACGCACTATTCACGTGCAAAAACAATGTAAACAATATATATAGTGTCAATCGTCAGTACACTCCCCCAAAGTTTACTAACGCATGCAGTTATAAACTTTCAACGATAACTAATGTCTAAGTCGTCTTGCCATTTCTCCTACGATAGCAGCCGTTCGTCTTGGTCTTCCACCATTCGCTGCTGAATCTGAAGGTAGTTGCTCTTCGTCGATATGTCTGCCGGCCGTTTGTTCTACATCATCGTCCTTTGCCGCCACGCACGCACCCACTTCAATTGGAACAAGATGTTGAATAGCTCTTCTCGTTATATATACTTTACCATTCTCACCGCTGACTCGTAAAATTGCCGCCCTCACCTTCCGACGGCTCCAGGAAGCAACTCTTCGATTATTGCTAGTCGCCAGAACGCCCTGGGCGTTGAATCTGCTTTAATAATCACTACGTCTCCCTTCGCAACTTCCCTCGATTTGGAACTCTTCGATTTAATTGTTGATTGTTCTCGCAAACTTGTCAAATATTCACGACGCCATCGAGTTGTTAATTGGCGTAGCAAGTTCTTGTGATGACGAATTCGTTTGGTAAGAGAGTTATTCGTACTCACTACCTCGCGATGGGAACTATTAGGTTCAGTGGTTATTCGCCGTCCATAATGAGGTCTGTTAAAGGACATGAGACAGATTCATCATCCCCGTAAACATACGTTATCAGTCTTGCATTAATCACGACTTCAATCTCGGTGAGAATAGTTTGAAGCTCGTCAACAGAAAGGGAAGATTTGCCAATCACCTTCTTTAATGGTCGTTTCACACTTCGTACTAATCTTTCCCAAAATCCGTCCCACCACGGGGCCCGCTCTACGATGAATTTCCATGAAATACGCTTTTCTGCTAGAAACTGTTCTACTTCTGGTGAACGAACAATTTTCCTTAATTCCTTGTCTGCAGCCTTAAACGACTTCGCGTTGTCAGAAAGGAGTGTTGCTGGTAGTCCCCGTCGGCTCACAAACCGTTTGAACGCCAATTCAAGAAGGCTGCAACACTACGACCTCGAGTTAGTTCTAGGTGCGCTGCTCTGGTTGAGGCACATGTAAATAGCAATACGTAATGTTTTTCAGAATTTGTCTCTTGCGCACTCGAACTTCTGTCTCGCCGACGATTAACTACGTAGAGAGGCCCAGCGAAATCCAGGCCAGTATGGGTGAAAGGTGGATCATCCGCAACTCGCGAACTCCCGGAAGATCAGGTGATGGTGGGGCCTTGAATGGGGTACCTGTTCAAAACTTTCTCTATATTTTCTGGCCCTACGTAGGACCCAAAAACGCTCTCGGATCGTGGTTAATGCAGATCGAACGCTACTATGTTTCGTTGAGTTGTGCACATTTAGGATCAACAATTCAACAAGGTGATTCTTGGATGGCATGAATAACGGATTCTTGCAATTGTTTGGTAAAGATGAATTGTTAATACGTCATTTAATACTCAATGGCTGTGAACAGCGTTGTGAACGACGGCAACACAAACAACTATACTGAACTCGATCTCACTCTAAATGTCTCCACTTATATTTGGCAGAAATACGGAAAATATCTTGAATGCTGCGAAGACAGAAGAGTAAAATGGTTAGGGGACTTAACTTATCTAAAGGATTTTGTGTCAAGTTTGTACGGCAATGTCGGCAAATGGAATTCTCCTGGGGGATCAGCAAAGTGTTTTCGGCACGATCAAATTTGCCTAACCTGGTATGCAAATAAAAAGTCTTTGCTTTTTCAAGGTGAGGAGGGAAATAAACTAAAAGATCTGATTATAAAATGCTATAAAAACAGTGATTTGGCGCATGACCATGCCAATACATGCGAACAAGAACCTATCGTATTAGTCAACAACGGTAGACGAGAGTCACCAAATGAGTGTCAAAATTGTAGTCGTCTGTTTGCAGAAATGACTGAAGTCAATCGCAAAATTGATGGGCTGCATGAGATTGTCAATAATCTCTATCAGTTGAATACAAAGTTTGTAAATTATGAATATTCTAGAAATGACGACAAACGAAGTACTTGTGAACTGGGCACGCAAACTGATCTGTACTCGGAGCAGAGTGTTGCTCAACACCCATCCGTCATACAGACTGCTGATATCAACTTGGCTACCGAAATAGAAGGCCTCAAGTTAGACTTTGTAATTATAGAATCGAAAACTGCGAGAGATTTGAGGCTAACAGACAAGCGATAGAACAGCTTCGAGGCGAGCTAGCGACCGTAGGGGAGAAGATTAGATGCTCCCAAGGGTGTCGTGTACTGCCTAATGATAATGCTAAAGAAAAGTTAAATATTCAACCCAATTAAGCTTTCAAACACCAATAAACGTTCATGCTAATCATGGTAACTCTAATTCAATTCAACCATGCGTTACTCACTCACCAACAAATTGCGCCGAAAAAAAATCAAATTATTCAACTCAGCCAAGTGCACAAACATCAACAATGTGTGCGCACGCAATTGGTGATTTCAAAATCCG
>CACRXK020001271.1:0-57086 GCA_902702795.2 Paramuricea clavata | reverse complement strand
GTAGCAGCTCTGAGAGTTATGAGAACCCAACCCCCATTAGGAAAACATGCAAGTGTAGAGGGAAGGTAGGGGGATGAGTAGAGGTAGAGGGAAGCCCAGCCACTAGGACCCAAGGTTTTGAAAGCTCCCTGTCTAGCACCCCCACCAGGCCCCATAGTACATGACGGATATGGTGATGCTGACACTAGGAATATTATCCCAGATTTTGCCCCTCGCCGACATGTCTGGGATCCATTTCGATCAAGGTTTCACCAGAAGTATGAACTGTTAGCTTGAGTTCATTCGGCTCTTTTTTACTAAGGGATTGCTTCAGGAGGTAGTTTCCCAGCCATACCAATACATATATATGCCCACATACAAATAATCCAAAAATCATCCCCATATACTAATAAAGAAGGGTCTTGGAGTCCACCAAACTTGAGGAGATTGAGAGGTTGATTGCCTTTTTAGTATATGCAGGTTGGTAAAGATGGACAGTGAGATTGAAAATTATTGGAGTGTAAAAACCTTATATCATGGTCTGTGGGCAATAGAAATAATTTCTCGGTTTAGGTACGAAGTGCTGTAAAGCAAAGTTTCTGAATATGGAAGATTCTGTCACTGAAGACTACAGCAATAAACTGCATCAACAAACTGTACCAGCCATCACAGAAAATTGTTGTTGACGAACACACTGTCAAATCAAGGAATAGGTTGGGGACTAGGCAGTCCATGAAAGATGGCCTACTATGTGGGGGATAAATCTGTGGGTTGCTGCAGACAGTCCTAATGGTAATATATTGCGACTTTGAGGTTTATACAGGAAGAAGTCCAGAGATTCATTGTAGCATGGATTTGGGTATGATGTGGTGATGTGATATAAGTTTGGTTACAGTTTTAAATCTTTTGTGGTCCAATATATATTTTGTGCAAAAAAGGAAATATTATCACCACATAATCCAATTATGTGCCTTGGCAAACATTACCGTCTTGGAAAACATTACTTTTTTATAACTACTAATTATGGCGCCAGCCCAACAACACTTGGTCATGCTATATGCAAATATTTTCATGTTCTAGATTGTGAAAACAATCAATTTCTAAAGAAATGGGCAATGATTATTTAAAATTTGAATAGCATGACCAAATTTTCAGGCTGGTTATGCCACTGATAACTAAGTCAATGGTGTACTGATTATCTAAGAATGTGTATAGTAACCATAGAAATAAAGACATTTTGCAAATAGTGATTTGAGTGTTCTTTTGTGGGTGTCACAGACTTATTTTGGTGCCATGCTATCCTTGGAGAATAAGAAATATTGGAAATTTGTCTGGATATGTTGCAGCAATGAAAAAGGACCTTGATAAGGGTATTTGTTTCATGTGAGCACAAAATGTAAATTTTACTCAACTACATAGTTTATTCAAAATTTCAATAAAAATACTTCCATTTATGCTACATGCATGAAACTCCAGGTACTTGTATATCACAGTTGTGTCTTTCAGTTACATTCATAAAATTTTTGACATATTTGAAATTTGAACCGGTAGATACATTTATGCATAATTGCAACATTTTTTAATATCATAATTTATGCATATTTATGCAAGTAAATCATTAACCAAGCCCCGGATGGTATTGTTGGAAAGCGGAAGTTCTCATCTTTCGTATGATGTAATTTCTGTTTCCGTACGATGTATAGTTTGAAAGATATATGCATTTAAAACAACACCACTCGAATTTGCTACTTTTCGACCGGATGAGAATGAGTTAATTGAAAGCGTCCTGGCATTTAAAGTATGGAATGAAATATAATTCATGTAAAAAATTGTTGATTTTAATGGACACGACTTTGAAAATTTTTGCAAAATTATTCAAAACAAAAATTCAAACTAAAAAGTTAAGAAAACTCTCAAAAAGTTAAGCTTCTTGACCCACTCAAATTGTAGAATAAATCCTAAAGTTTAATTATTGTGAACACGAAAATTTTTTATATTTTGTCAACAATCATCTTTAGTTGATGTTCTTGTAATCCAATTTCTTGAACCTTCTGGCTGTATTTATTCCTAGTTTTTAGAATGACATGTTTATTTTTGCGCTCAAAATCTGGCTGTAAAGACACACAATGAAGTCACTCCTTTTTACCGCCATTTTGAGCCTTCGGAAACGTTCGGAACAGCTTCTCATCAAGTTCGCAATACTATTACAGGTAAGGTTGACACATGCGCGACGTTTTTCTGTGGTGTTAGCTACCGTATAATAATGCTTTATAAAGGTACTCATAATTCAGCTACTTAAGGCTGCAAGTTTTTACCTCAATAAACCATCTATCTTATCTTATTTATCCTAAAATATTAAAGGGGGTAATGGACTGTTCATTAATGATCGCCTCGGGATTGTGGGGGGGGGGGGGGGGGCTGATCTAGAAATTTCTAGATATTTCTGCTAATCTAGAAATTCTTGTATTTTTGCACAGTATTTTCTTTGTATGGTATCAAAGTCATGCTAGACGTAAAACTGTACCCCGCCCTAATTTTCATCGCCTCAAAAAATGTACCCCCAATCTTTTTTCAAGCTGTGTACCCCCACCCTGAACACCAGCCCCCCCTTGCCATAATTTACAAACAGTCCCTAAGAGAAATTGCTTGCTAATCTGCAGTCTTGGTCTTGCAGTTCCCTTTCATTCGACAATGAAATTACCTTGTCCATGTCAGATGTTTTATGAAAATCTAGTTTATCAGCCTAGCACGGAAGTAACAAGGTGTAAAAAACTGCACTTCCACTATTAGCAAAAATCACAATTCAAAAGCTCATGATGGGAAACATTAAAAGCCATCAAATTGATGGACATGTTCTTTACAAGTTTCTAAACCATAATTGCAATTCTCTGTGACAAGTCGAAATACAGTTAATCAGACCATTGTTATGGGTAAGAAATAGCAAGTCATATTTTGCTACTTTGCCGGCAAACCTTGCAGTCAAATGCCTGTTCAAAAGCTGCTTTCATTCAACCCTTTAAGGTATCATGACAATCAGGAAAGTGAAGATTCCCAGGAGGTAACCGCGCCAGTTCAGTTTGAGAACAGACAAATTCATTGCGATGATATGGAAGTGGTTGCACAAAGCATGCAAGTGTTATTTTCTGCCGGCTGAGGAACGAAAGAGGCAGAAAATGTTTTTCTCACACACTGCTGGGGGACTGGGTCAAGGGTGGGGTCCAGGTCACCGAATCACTTTTTTGCTTGCCTGTGCTAGCCCTGACCTGTGTTGTTTTTGTCTTGCGTGAAAACTGCGAAATATTGCCTTTGTTGGCTTGGTATAGTCATGCCAAAAGAATCAAATCAATCTAAATCAGATTCTAGAGCGTTACCACGCCTGGATCCATACAATAAAAGTCCTCAAGAGCGGGAAGAAAATCTGGAACGAAGTTCGCGCCATTCAAGTGGCGAAAAAGCAAGGTCGCGTCCTTCACAATCCGCCAGTCATTCAGAGATTCGTAGTCGCTCACGTTCGCCATCTGAACCGCCACAATGGGCAAGAGAGTTGTTAAAGAATCAGGAGAAATACAGAAAAGAAATAAAACGTCTACAAAGCGAAATCGAGCGTGGTCGAACGTCTATGTCGACACAGGATGAGCGAGTACTCGAACCTGTCTTCAAATATGTGGGGAACAAAAAACAATACGAGCTAAATAACAGCGTCGCTGACAATTAGCCCTAACGACAACCGACGAGCAGCAACGAACGGCTGCGTTGAACGAAGGTAAGAGCTTGCTAAGTGAAAGAAACAAACATATTTTGTTAGCAGAGAAATTTGGTTGGGACACGGTCAAATGCTACACTGCTGAGCCTCTTGCCGCCAATGCGGACGATGAAAAACGGATTAAAAAGGCTCTGAAGGAGAGTCAGCGAATTAGGGACGAAAAGAAAAAGAATTTAGGACATTCTACGAAATCTAAGAGGCAGTTTATGTGGTCTAGCGGGTCCCAAACGGAACGAAAGGGCGTTGTTGACAGAGCACCGTTTCCTGCGCAACAGGGAGTTTTGGCGGGAAAGTCGGAGGTATTGCATAACAATACAAGCGTAACAATACAAGCGTAACAATGCATGTTTGTTTTCGTTGCCTCAGACCCGGCCATTTCGCTAGGGATTGTCGATCCGCAAACACAAGAACAGTCACTTTTAATGGAGCACAACGTAGTGGACCCTCTTTGCAACCAAATACCCAGTGATTGGGAGAGGATAACTTTGTAAATAGTAGGAATGATTCATGTACTAATATTGATGGTTCAAATTATTGTTCGTTTGCTGATATTGAAAACTTGGAGCTTTGCTCAGGTACAGTAGTGAAGGGACGACTGCGAGAAAACATTTCTTTTTGGGAGAGCATTGGGACTAACCAATGGGTACTGGAGATAATTCGGGAAGGATGCTGTTTACTGTTTATTGACATGCCCGAGCAAGTAGTGTTATCTAATCACAGGAGTGCTTTCAAATCATCCAAATTTGTGACACAAGAAATAGCCAAACTTCGGTTATCTGGGGTGCTAGTGGAGCTAAAAGCACACAAGTTGACTGTCTGTAATCCCTTGGGCGTAGTGTTTAATAATGCACAGAAGCCCAGATTGATTCTGGACTTGCGTTATGTCAACAAGCATTTGCGATCTTGTAAGTTCCAATAAGAGGACATTCGGACAGCTGCAAACTTGTTCAAAAAAGGGGATTGGTTTTTCAAGTTTGACTATGCCAGTGGATATCATCACATAGAGATTTTCCCTGAGCATACCCAATTTCTTGGTTGCTCATGGGAGGTTAATGGTGTCCAAAAATTTTTTAATTTACAGTCCTCCCATTTGGTTTGTCCACTGGCCCGTATGTATTTTCTAAGGTGCACAGGGCTTTAGTTAACTCATTAACGCGCAAGCTGTTACAATGTTTCTACCCCCAAAGTGGACAAGCAAAATGGCGAATACATGATTGAATTCAAGAGCTTTCACCAAAATGGCAATATCTCAGAAACAGTTGCATGAAAAAATCTGGTCTTTTCAACCAAATATTATTGATATATGATTGACCAAATTTAGTTTAAATGAACTTGCATACCTATATATATCATTAGTTTTTTCAATGAGAATTTTTATTTGTAAAGCAGTGACACTTAGTTTTTCATGTCACTCATCACCTAAAGGGGCAATATCTCCATAAATTTATATAAAAACCAAAAAAAAAAAATTATTCACTAAATTAGTACATATCTATTTTATAACCAATTTTCATCTATTGGGATATGAATTAGAAAATGATCAAAAATTATAAAATATACTCCTTTGCTTTTTTGGGCAAGATGTTTACAACATGAAATTTAGAACAGTAACTAAGTGTTCAAATTCAACAAAGTGTGCAAGCCAAAACACAGTGCTTGTACATCTTTCAAGTTTTTAATTACTTCAAATATATTTATAAGGACATATGGTACTAGAATCTATTTCTTTTCTATATAAACCAAGGATGGGAAGGTGAGAAAATAGAAATTTTCTGAGGTGTTTTTAACACAGACAATGACAGCCGACATTTTCAAAGGCAAATTGTGGTGACAAAACCAAAAGCTATTAACCTCTCTACTCAAAGCACTGAAAAACACCATAAAAAGAAAAACAGTTTAAACATACATCAGGTAAGACTTTTAGCTCAATTTTCTCATGTTTTTGTTGGAAAAGCAACTGTTTTTAGCCAAAATTATTTTGCGCGCAATGTAGGCTGCTATAAAATGTCAGACACACGTTCTCTTTTGAAGTCTGGCTCTGAAAAACAATCTTTTAGTTTGAAATAAGCCTTCATAAGGACTATTGTGTAGAAATGTTATCTATATGCTCACATGAAAAAGATAACCTAATATTCAGGTATTCCACATAGCTATAAAAGGGTGAAATAAGAACTTTCATCTTTGGTTGTTTGTCAGACGTGAGAAACCACATTAGTGCCATTTTGTCGCGCATGCTATTTTATAAAATAAACACCTCAAAACCATAAACTTTTAGTTCAGAAAATTACAAAGTTTCCCATAGACATTATTAAAAATGTTCTAGTGAAACGATTTCATGATAAATAAGCGAGCAATGGGCCCGAAAGGACGGCTAAATTATGTTTTTGTTGGGACTTCAGTTTCATGGCTTCCCGCAAAGGAAGCCATTTCAGAGAGAAGCGACAACAACGGCAAACAACCGTCGCGACCAAATTTTGATAACTTTTCCTTCTGATTCAACATGTAGTTACTAGAAAATGAGGTTGGATCAACATTACTATCTGCCTTATCGATTTAAAGTTTTATGGGGATATAAAACCCAATACAAAAAGCATTTTAAAAGCATTAGAACTCAAGTGCGGACTTTTTGAGAATTCGCACGCGGCAAGCAAACGCATTAATTCAATACACTTATTTCAAACCACAATATGTCTGAAACGAGTTGTCATTTTAAGACTAAATTGATGAAAATAGATATAACAGTGATTTTGGAGTATCCTACTTACTTAGTGTAATTTAATACTCGAAGTATTCTTGCCAAATAGGGCACGTACGCACACAGTAATTTAATCTGGTGTCGTTTGAAACATACTTTAGCTAAAATAACAACTTGAACAAGAAGACCAACAATGGGGTTACGAAAACAGTCGAAATTGTGCCCAAATTTGCATAAACAGTTCGTCTAAAAAGATAACTTTAAACTAGATTCAACCAACATTAATGCAGTTGAATTTTGTGAGTGTTTGATCGCATATTTCTACTCAAAAATACCCTTTAAAAAATCGTATCTGCTCACTTGTGTTCCGTGTTCATCTTTCTTGTGATTTGCGACTTCTATTTTTAATAAAGTTTGGAGAAATCCTCATCTTTTTGGCTGAAAATCTCGCGCATGGTTCACAGAAAAACTTGGCCCCAAAACGTCAATACATTCGCTTTCCTTTCATGCCAAATTTTCGTTGTAGTTGATTCAGAAACCTCTTCTTTTCTTGCTTTTAAAACTTGCTGTAAAATCTTTCTTTGTAACAGAATCGCCATTATTCATTATTTTTGGAAAACTAAGATTTTAAACTTGAAAACCTTTGCGAGTTTCTGACCGATTTTCTTGCATGATACACCGTTGAAAAGCTCGAATTTCACGTTCTATTTTCGTATCCGTTGCTAGGCAACCCGATAAACACGTGCTCAAATATCATGCCCGCAAGTTAAGGTGTCATGCCAGGGCGCATTCGGGCGCATTGTCCGTTACCCACTTGTCAATCTCAGGGCGCATACGGGCGCATTGGGCGTTAATGAGTTAAATAGATCTAGTACTGTGGCGGATGTGTTGTCGGTATTACAAGCTAGGTAGGTAATTACACGGCTGTAACCATCTATGCACCCATGAATGACAAAACGCCACCTATATATATATATTGCAAAAGAAACATTTTAAGTATTATCTTAAAAAATAATGTTCACTGTATATATGTATGCTTATAGTTAATGTTATTGTTATTGTTATAGAACTGAAAATATTAAACATTGACCCGTCTGCATGTACGAAACTGTTTAAATTATTATATAGTTATATGTTTTATATATAGGTGTTTTAAAAAACGAGACCTTTAGAAATTAATGTATTGTTGTTAAAGCACAATATATTTTGCTCCTGGTAATTAAAAATTCAATTCAATTGTGTTTTCGCACTCTTATGCATGGTCAGCGTACAGTGCTTATAGGCATAGATATCTTATTTATACTAGAAGGTGCATCTAAGTATTCTGCAATTCAAAAATTGAAGCCGCGTGATGCAGACTCAGGATGATTCCCATGAAATGAGAAGACTTGTATGTTTTCTATTTCTTAAACAGGGAACTTAAACCTATTCCAAATACATTTTCAAAGTATTCAAATGATGAAAGTTATTGTTGTTTTTTAAGCGTTTATTAGCGAGTCGGAAACTTCAACATGACCTCCATCTATTCAAATGGGGGTAACCGCTGGAATATTCTTGGCTTCAATTTTACTAAAAGAGATGCACTATCTAGTGTATATAAGATATCTATACTTATAGGATTCAAATTATTATGATAGCATGATATTCAAGGCGATTATAGTGATTAAATGTACCCGAAAGCCGAGAGAGGTTTAGTTAGGCCTGTTTTAGACGTCGAATTTCGGTCGCGTCGAATGCAATTCAAACAATAGATAATGAAGCTTAATGAGGTTTATCAGCTCATTATCTATTGTCTTAATTGCATTCGACATACGCCGGTTGTTTTTTCATGTGTGTTAAATATTTACTTGAACATTAATACAATAAATTTGTATATGCACATGCATGTATATAAAGACGATCGAGGGACGATTAGTAACTCGTCCCGTAGGATGATTAGTTTCTTATCATCCCTCATGTTTAAGCAATGACGTTAATCAGTCATTAATCGTCCCTCGCGAAACAAAGGATTTCTAGGTATAGCTATGATATTATAACAATAAGGTTAATTTCTAAAGGACTCTTTTTTACACCTTGTCACCCTGTCATAAATCATAATTTAATAATTATTATATTTAGTGCAGGCTAGAATTTACTGTTAATTAAGAACTTTTTAGAACAGTAATGTTGATTTATATTGTTTATAATTAAAGATGAATATTAACTTATCGTATTTGTAATACTTCTTATATAAAAATCTTCCATGATTTATTTAATTATTTTTTAATTAATTAATGTTGATGATTTGTGTTGAATTTGGTTGGTTCGCATAATAAATGCTTTTTTAACGGTTACATACAGAATATTTCTATTTCGTCAAGTTTGAATTACAAATTTATACAGAATTTAATTAAGAAACATTCGAAGTTCAGCCTTCATTTTTTATTTTTACCCGTTTAATTGATGAAACAATGTTCAATTCCAGGGGCGTCGGAGCGGCTCTAAAAGTATAGGGGGCACATTTAGTGCGACAGACGAAGACGGGCGACATTCTAAAGGTCCAGAAGCATGGCCCCCGGAAAAATGTTAAAACTAAAGTCTCTGAAATGCCATTTCCTGCACTTTAGAAGTAGTTGTAAAAGTAACAAAATGCCATAAAATATCTCAAATTGTTTCGTCTACACACGTAACTGAAATGATATCAATTTACAATTAACTTTGTGATTTATTATTGACCATTGCCAAAACGTGTGTGTGTGTGTGTGTGTGTGTGTGTGTGTGTGTGTGTGTGTGTGTGTGTGTGTGTGGGGGAGGTAGGCCCCCAACTAAAAAGGGACGACGCCCATGTTCAATTCGAATAAAATAATACACCTTATCAGCTTATGATTTCCATCCATGTGCCATAATGACAATGGTGAGTGGACTGAATAAACACGCCTTCTTATCGCACATA
The DNA here is from genome assembly GCA_902702795.2 of Paramuricea clavata. Lineage (NCBI taxonomy): Eukaryota > Metazoa > Cnidaria > Anthozoa > Malacalcyonacea > Plexauridae > Paramuricea > Paramuricea clavata. The sequence goes on along the minus strand of CACRXK020001271.1, from coordinate 47,717 downwards.
TTCTCCTTAGCCTCCTTCCCACAGGATCTACTCGCTTCACTGACTCTCTTAGCCTTCTTCTTTGGACACGAATTCCTTGTGAAACCAATTGTCCTTCTATCGTTTTCAATCCTAAAGTAAACATAACATATATAGTTCCCAATTTTCAGTCAACTGCCCTTTATTATATTATATTTTTTGTATTACTTTTTATATTTTTATTATATTTTTACAAGCTTACACAAGAAACTAAGGTTGTATTCTAAATTTCAATCACTTAATTCGATTATTCACTAAACTCAAGTCAAATTGTTTTGAGCTAGATGGCGTGCACGGTTACAAATTTACTTGCCAACAAGCTCTTTCTCACTCTAATATCAATAAATACCTGATCTTGGGAAAAGCCCAATGACGCGTTCTGTGTAAGCATCCAGAGAACTGTCATCAATATCACTAAACCTGTTTTGATTAGTTAAATCAAACTCGGCCATGCGATTCTCCACTGTTCGTTTACTAACACCCAGCATAAGGGCCATGTCTTGTTGCGTAAACCTATTTTCTATGATAAAATCCGGAAGAATTGACAGTATAATTGTATAGCGGTAGCTAGAACTTTTCGCGGCAGCCCAGCTTTGATTGATTTTATTTCATGCAATTAGCCAATCAGAAATATGGGCAGCCTGATGTTACCAAAAATGATCAAATACAGGAAATAGCAGTTAATTTGTTGAAATGTCTCGAATGAATTATCAATCAGCTCTTGTGAGCAAATAAATTGGTATAAAATATATTAATGATCATTTCCACGATAATTGTAAAGAACAGAGAACCAAGCTAAAGACTCCAACGTTCGCATTTGTTGAACGGATTGTAACATCCTCAAATATTTTTTGGTACTGCCTATACTGGTGTATCTGACTTAGCCAAATTCTATTAACCCTTTAAGTGACAATGCGCCCGGATGCGCCCTACTTTATTATTTTACTCTGTCTAACACCAGGTGATTTTACTCGTCAGGGGGAGAGTGCTCCCACTCAATGGGTTCAATTAAAAAAAAACTTGGGTAATATCTAGTCAAAATTGAGCATCCCAAAACAGGCATTTAATTTACAGATGGAATGTCGGAATCATGGCTATTGACTAAAAGTTAACCAATGACATAATTTTACCTTTGAAAAACATCAGTTGATCCTCGTTAATTTCAAATTTTGGTCTTCCTGGTCTCCCTTCATCGTGAACTAACGATGCTGCATACGGATCGTAACCTCTTTCTATTCCAATCGTTCTTTTCACAACGTTTAACGCCTGGTTCAGCAAATCAACAACGTCGAGTGATATATCCTCATAAGTCAACGCATTTTCGGTAAGGACCTCCAATCTTGTCACGCACAACTCAAGATCTTGGTTCTGTGTTTGTGAACGTAGCAAATGAATAACTTCTGTAATTGCACTTATCATCTCAGTCCTCACTTCCTCCATAATGGTCTTACTAGATAAATAAGAGCAATATACATTTTCAGCCGTAAATAATAATAATAATAATGAAATTTCTGTAGCTCACGTACATTACTGTTCTTTGCGCATACATTACAGCACATAGTTTCTACAACGAGAACTTAAGCAAAGAATCAATGTTAACTGCAAATCACTCCAACGCCCATGGGTGTACCGGAAGGAAAAAATTAGGGGGGCGGAAAGAAATTTGCCCAACTTTTTCGGATTGTGCCCAACCAGTGGCGAAATTTTTTTTTTCCGGAACAATTAATTTTGGGCGCCCCCCCCCCCCCCGTTGCCAAAAAATTTCGGTCAGTGTACCGTTTTAGGGGTCCAAAAATTTTTCGGACATACCAAAATTTTTCAGAACATCAAAACAAATTTTCCAAACATCACACAATTGACATACTTTCCCGCAAAATTCATGACAGATTTTGTCCCATTTAGTTTTATAATAACCCAATATTGCCCGACTGTGAAGCGAATATTGCCCAACTGGCTTTGTTTGCCCAACAAACTAGGGTTATTATTAAGAGAGATTTTTATATTGCTTTGACTACTTTTTTGGCTTTTTATTTTCCCACTCTTCGCCCGACTTATGTTGAACATTTGGCTGACTTTTCGACTTTGTAATCTTTTTGGGGGGGAGCTGCCCCCCTGCCCCCCCCCGTCCCGTACGCCTATGCCAACGCTAGGGAATGATGGTTATAACAGTGGTTATAATCAGGCCTGGGGTTTGTTCGGATTTCATGCCTACGTCCTACGGCCGTGAGGTACAATTGGACGGATTTGTTCACTGACACTGTTATTACATGCACAACACTCACAACACATGATTTTTTTTTCTGTGTTGGTGTAGTGTACTCAGGTGAATATGATATTTGTGGTGTTACTCTGAGTGTATATCCACACCGGGCGAGCTTGAAAAATATGCCCGGCCACGGTGGGATTCGAACCTACGACCTTTGGAATACTAGCCCAATGCTCTTCCAACTGAGCTACGCGGTCAGGACGGTTCGAGTAAGTGATATTTCGGAACAGAATCTAGTTCCTTCAATACCAATGTATTCTAGTAATATCTCAGTACCAATGTATCAATACCAATGTATTCTAGTATACACTCAGAGTAACACCAATGTATTCTAGTGAGGACTGAGATACAAGGACTGAGGACTGAGATGATAAGTACTTCAATACCAATGTATTCTAGTATACACTCAGAGTAACACCACAAATATCATATTCACCTGAGTACACTACACCAACACAGAAAAAAAAATTCATATTACTAGAATACATTGGTAATGAAGGAACTAGATTCTGTTCCGAAATATCACTTACTCGAACCGTCCTGACCGAATCTCTTCTTGACTATCAAGTTTCAGCTGATGTTGTTGTTGTTGTTTTTTTTTGTTTTGCTCATATTTGTTTTATTTTTTTGGGAGTACTTTTCTTTAGCTGTTCAAGTACTGTTTCCTTTTAGTTACACTTCCCACATGAATTGCTTCTTCTTTCTTCTTATTTTGCACTTTCTTTTTTTTCCTTGTTTGTTTCAGTGTCACACATTTTGTTTGAGGTGATGAATCGAACCAAATCGCTTGATGTGTTTGCTTTTTAGCCATTTTGTATTGAATGTGGTTTATTGACAATTTTCAAGGACAATTTCTTCACCTTGGGCGTCAGTTGATTTCCCTTTTGATGTGTAGTTAACTTTTTTCTTTGTACTAGAAAATTGCATTTCTGGTTCTGATCGTGTGTATTGCTTTTGCGGTAGTCAATTGTTTGTCATTTGGTTAACCATTTGTTTTAGAGGTTGAATATATATATATATATAAATATATATATATATAGTTATCTTTATCGATAACTATATATATAAATATATATATATAGTTATCTTTAACTAACTTTTATCTATATCTTTGGGGCAAACTATTCGTTGTATACTGCAAAGTTTTTGTTTGCGTTCTTCTTAACTTTGATCCTTCTCGCGTGTTTTTTTGTTCTTTACGTTTTGAGTTTTTTTTAGGGGTTTATCATTGTAAAATCTTTGAATTTTCTCTCTTTATCAATGCCTTTTCAGCGATTCTTTTGTTTTTTCTTGTGTGAAGTTCGTTGTGCCATTCAACATTTGAAATTTTCGCTTTGAGGTTCGTTGCCTGTTGTTTCTAAAAATTTGCAGTTTTGGTGATTTGTGCCCTTTGTTTTTAGTTTCAACGTTTTGACGGGTTTGGGTTGTTTTAGTGTAAGATTTTTTTTTTCCTTTTGGCATAGTTATTCCATATTCCGCAATACGGGTAAAATGCCTTTTGTGAAGTTCCTGTTCTGCAGCCTTTTTCTTCTTTTCTCCTTATATATCTTATTGCAGAGTGGCAAGTATTTAGTTGATATATGAAGGCATTTTTTGTACAAGCTAAATTTGTAAAACGTGTGTTGTAATTTGACATATGCATGTGAATACCTTGGACCTTTTGGCACGTTTTTCCAGTAGCTATTTTCTGGGGGTTTTCATCATTTTCTTTGTGTAAATCACATGTCTCCGTAAGTTGTAGCCATTCTTGATTGACAGTTTGCGCGTATTTCTCGTTTCTTTTCTTTTTTTGGAAATTTTCGATACCCTTTGACCAACTATTTCCTAAAATTTTGCACTGTGTTTTGAATATTTTTGAATATTTTGTAGAAAAAACATATTCTTTGCTTTGCTAGGCTTTTTACTTCCTTTCACTTTTGGCTATCAAACATTTTGTTGAAATCTGGTGGGGTATTCAAATTTCAAGTTCATCAGTGCTACATGTTGTTCACTAGCTATGTTGTCTGTCCCTTTTTTAAAATGCAAATGCTGTGTGTTCCCGCCCTTTTCCTTTATTAACCAACTTTTTGTTTGTATCTGGATTGTTGATTTCTTGGGTTCTGTATGTAGGACAGTATGTAGGATTGTTACAGGAATGTCTATCGTTTTTTCTTTTACAATCTTTTAATTTTTTTATTCACATTTGTAAATGCAAATTTGTGAAAGATTTCATCTTTTCTTGGTTAATTCTTTGTTGGTTGATTTCTTTTTGAAGGAGATTTTACCCTTTTTCTGATTTTTGATTGTTGTTGTTTGTTGTTGCAATAAGTTCTGTCATTACAGTCGAATTAGAGTTTTTTGCGGTAGTAAATGAAGCTTCTTATTTTCTCCCATTTATCTTGAAGCTTGCATTCTGTGTTCGTTTTGGCTTTGAATGTGACGCCGACCTTAAAGATTGGAATGTTTCCTTTTTCTCTCTGCATTAAACCAGATTTTCTTGGCTTTCCATATTTCATGTTTGCCATATGTGTGTTTGATCTTTTTTCTTTTTGTGCTTTAAATTCGATTTGTTCGTTTTTCACAAAATTTCATATATAGTGGTTTAGGTGATGTCTTTTATCTGCAATCTGAATTTCATGCGGTCTTAATAGCTTGTTTTGTGTTTTCTCAAACAAGAACCTATTATTATTTTTTTAATATTGTTCTCTCTGATTTCGCACCACCTTTTGCGTTTATTACTGGCATAATAAGTCAGCAGGGGAAAAATGAGAATGTATCTATTGACATTGTTGTCTTCCATTTTAACTTTGCGATAGTATAATTATACTGCCTCTTTGATTTCTTGAATTGTCGCCATTCCTTGGCAGCATACATTAGGACTATTTTCCACTAAATTTGATGTTTTACCTAATCCTGAAGATCAGTTTCATCGCTGGGTGTGTGTTAAATATCGTTAAATGGATTACCCATTTATTTTTTTACTATCATAACCGTCCCAAAACTTTTTCAGACCTCAACATAAATTGCCCCCTAGTATTGGAGATTTTGCTATATTGCAGACCTCTCAACTTTGCAGAGAAGTTAAGAGTGAGATTGGGGATGTGGATGACATGCACCTTTGTAAACGTCCGGGGGTCTGAAATGGCATTTCGTACATTATGAGAGTTGGTGTTTTTTAATGAAATACATTGCTTCATAACGTCCTGTAAAACTGTATTTCTGTGGCATACAGTAATCAGATTTAATTTGCCTTTGATAATTTACATATAGAATTCTGCTTGGACTGATTTTGCCTTTTGTCCGCCATATTTACATATGCGTACTATTTTGTATCCAAATTGTCGGGCCGTATATGCAAGAACAAGAACACGTGATTATATATTCGACTCGCGATTCGTAAAATGATTAATAATGTGCATTTAAGAATACAATATTATATTATTGAAAAAAATACTATGAAACTGCTATATGCGTGAGATTTACTAAACGTGGCGTGAGAGCGTGAGAGTGAAGCGAATTGCGTGAGACTCACGCCGAATGCGTGAGAGTTGAGAGGTCTGATATTGTAGTATCATTTTGCATACCACGCTCCTTGAGTTTGTCTAAATTCATTAGGGTATCATTTATAACAAAATAAATATACATACCAATAGGTACAATACGGTTTTAACCGAGAACATTGCAGTATCATTTATAACAAAATAAATATACATACCAATAGGTACAATACGGTTTTAACCGAGAACATTGCAATACATTTATAACAAAATAAATATACATATACCAATAGGTACAATACGGTTTTAACCGACAACATTTATCATAGGTACAATAGGTACAATACGGTTTTAACCGACAACATTGCAATACATTTATAACAAAATATATCTTTACCAAGAGCATGCAGTATTTCACCCAATGTCATAATAGCATCGATTTTAACCGGTGTCACGTGAATCTTCTTCTTAGTCTTTTTCTAGTTTATTTTTTGGGTGCTTTAGCTGCTAAGTGCAATTAAACGCATTGTTTTGACATTCCTTTGATTAAGCCCCGTAGACAGGTTTAAGGTTTCTAATAAATGTCCATTTAACTTTTGCTGTATAGTCTGAATAGTTCAGGCAGTGTATTTGCTGCTTAGAGTTACTATTATTGTCAAGGGGGAAACAATGGTCTACCAAAAGTTCATCTATCCAAGCAATAGGTTGATTGATAGGTTAAATTCACCACACTTACACAAATGTTTACGTCCTGACCGATTTTCATTTTTTTGCCTCAATGATGATGAAGATTCCAAAGTTGATGTAGTTGTTTTTGTTAAAGGGTGCTTTTTAAAACACACGCTGTTTTTGTTTTTCCAACGTAAAGTTCAATGCCTCCTTCTAAAATGTCAAATCTTCATTTTTGAAAGGCGTTTACATTTTCGAGTTTTTTTTTCTTCATCATTTTGTATGTGGTTTACAAAACCCTTTTCATTCTTTTCTTACCAGGGTAAAAAGCTGAAATTATGTACAATACCCTTTCAACACCCTTTTATGATGACTGTTTGCGGACCATCACAAAGTGGAAAAACTCGATATATTATGAACATAATAAAACACAATCAAACACTTATTGAACCACCGCCGGACAAACTAATATACTTGTACTGCTGTAGAACAAACGGATTACGACGAAATAAAAAAACACATACACGACAACGCAAATTATTCTACATTACAAACTTACGAATTTCTGGACTGTAGTCAAGGAATAAGGCCGTGGGAAGAAATAAAACCAAAGCTGGGTAAAGCAACACTTTTAGTTTTGGACGATTTGATGATTATTGGTGCGTCAAACAAAATTAATCTTGAACATTTAAACAATATAGCCTCACGCGATGGCCATCATTCCAACACCTCGGTTATTTTTGTGTGTCAAAATTTAAATTATGGTTCGGCAAAATTACGAAATTGTCGTGTGAATAGTCAATACCACACAATGTTTAAAAGTCTTACAGACTCTAGAGATATGGAAATGGTTGCTACAAATAAAAAAATTCCCTTGACATTATTACACAAAATTCTTGCCAATGTAGGAAAAAAACAATATGGATATTTAGTTTTTGATGGCTCACCAAAAAGCTATGCAAATAAACATGTAAGAACAAATATATTCCCCGAAGACGAAACTACAATATATGAAACTAACAATGATGTGTAAACTTGGGAATTTTTTTAATAAATATACAAATAAAATAATTATATAAATGTAAATACGCAAAAAACAATGAATAAAATTTATTTATAGAAAACCGTGTGTTTCTAAGTATGTTTTACACCCTTGCCCCTTACTTTTTTTACATATTTGTTTGTATATATTATCTATGTTTTTAAACAGGCTATATGAAATTGATTGTAATTTTATCTCATTTTGCATTAAGTGTTTACTATTGCATGTAAATGTGGTAAAAATATCCCGTTGAGTGTAATAGGATCTTAAAAAAACCAAACACCCCACCCCACATGTTCGTGTAATATGTGATTGCAATTGGCTACGATTAAATAAATTTAATTTACAGCCTAATTGTTCAAAGTATTTTAACCAATAGTTTCGTTTAAAAAATGGAATCGTTTTTCCATAACTGTCGAAAAAAATTATAGTTTGTCCGTTTTTTAAAATTGCTATCCAATGTGATCCGGGCTTATCCTGCTCGTCAATGTTCCATATCCAACAACATTTTTTACACACATTGTTTGGGTACACGTCTGCTGGGTAACAACCCAAGTAATTTTCAATTGTTGAATCTCGGGTTGCGATATTGTCAATATCGTCGGTATTTAAAAATTTACTAATAAAACAAGTTAACTCCACCATAGTTTACTGGGTGTTGCCCAAAGAATGAAAGTATCCTTCTAACATATAATTGCGTTTTTGTCCAAGTTGTCGGGTTGTTTTAGGTCGGCCCTTGGGTGTTTCAAAGGTGGGTCCCTTTTGAAAGGCGGGTCCAGCTTGTTCTTGTGTTGCTTGTTCAATATCGAGATTTTTATACTTTTCACGTAAAAGTTTATTTCGTATGTATTTAGTGGGCATATTGGATTTTTTTAAAGTACGTAGCATTTTATCATGTTGTGCGTTGGTTAAATTTGTATTTTTAGAATTCTTTGTCAAGTCTTCTATCATATCCTCATACGAGAAATTCATCGTTTTACCCTGATATTTTACACCTTTACCCGTATCCGTAATACCCTTGGCTTTCATATGATTTGTTATTAATTTTTCATGATATGCTATTGTACCCGCAACCAAAGCTTTTGCAGCAGACCCATCGGCATTGTTGTTGTTTGCGGGTTGTGGATTCTGAGGTTGTACCGCTGTTTCATTTAAATATTTATCTTTTTTACGCAAAAAATTCACAATATCTGTATCTGCTAATGAAGATTTATTTTTCACACTTTTATGCATGTCAGCATAACTATTTACAAGTTCGGTTTCTGTAGCTGTTTGTTTAACATCACTTAATAGTTTTTGCCGCTTTGATGTCTGTTCTAAAAGTGTCATAAGACTATTGTACAGTTCGGCGTAGATTACCGCTAGACGTTTTACGTTTTTCCCCATGCTCTTTTTCTACATTATCTAATGCCTCGCGTAAATAAAAATGTAAACGCCAATCTTCTAACAAATGTAAATGCACATCCTTCTTTGACGTGGTCTTATCAACAATGTAATGCATTAAACCCATATCAACGCGTGATATATTTTCAACAATAACTTTTTTATTTGCAATTTGTTGACAAAGGTACAAAAGATTTTTTGTGACCGTAGGTGTTAGTCGTTTTGTTCGTTCTTCAAAACTTGAATTAAGATATTTTTTGGTGCTTGGTACAAATGCATTTTGTTTACGCTTGGCATTGGATATATGTTTTGCCTCAATAATTTGTTATAATAAATCTCGATACGTTTCCCCTTCAACATCGCTATCGCTACCGCTAATATCCGTATTGTAAACATTAGAATTATTATTATTGTTATTAATTTCAATGTTTTTGTTATTTTTGTCATCATCATCAACATCATACCAATATTCATTGTCATAATCATGCATTGCTATATCATCGTTTTCATTATTTTCATCTGTTTGTGGAACAATTTCTTCTTCTTGTTCACTATTGTTTTCGTTATTATTTTCTGGGTCAACAGTAGCATTGTCCTTCTTTTTTGCTGTGGTTAAACCTGGAAGTTCACTTTTTTCAGCCATATTTTGAAATTACAGGTTTTATATGAATTATACGTACACTTGCACCACCGGAACCAATTTTTCTAAATATATTATCGCCCGGTGCTTTTATGCTGTTTCGCTGTGTTACTTTGCAACTAGACTGTTTAGCCTGTTTCTTCCAGGGCATTTTGTACACAAATGTGATAAGCTTAACAACGCTTTCTGTATTTAAAAGTCATATTTCGTGTGTGCTTGATTTTGATAGCCAACAGACAATTGATTACGAAATTCCGCAATGTTGATTAACTGATATTGATGTGCCAAAGGTTGATTAAACCTCATTTCCAAACTTATTACACCGCTGGTAGAATTTGGTAAAACCTGATTAAAACTATCTTTATTTTCTGACAAATCAGTTACAATAATACCGTAACTGCTTTGATAATCCTTGTGAGAAAATGGCATTTCATCATAGTGACGATTCAAAATGGTTCGAAAATTATGATATGCTTCACGAGAATTTTGAACCAAAGGTTGTACAAAAGCCTCGTTAATTTTTAATCCATAAAATTGTAAATCAGGGAATGCTATTAAATTAGGGTTAAGGTTGTGTGCGCCATTATATCTAGTTTGCAATTTCATATATGTGATAACCCTTGTGGGGCGTGCACCTGTAAATAGATAATTTAAATCTATGCGTTGTGTTTGTGCCAACACAGGTGTGGGTACAAAACGATGGGTTGTTACATATTATTTACCCTCTTCACCATTTTAAATCATTGCCTGATTAATTGCTTCACTCAATTGTAATTTTGGTTTCATACCCGGAATAGTAATTTTAAAATCATCAAAATGAACATTTGCCACACCACAATGTCCAGCATTGCCAAACAATATTTTTGTTTTATCAGCACGACGTAAAATAATTTTAATTTTGTGCGAGGTAGGTATAAACCGTTTGCTTTGACACATCAAATCAATTCGGTCGTAACATTTTAATGCTGTAGCCTGATTACAGGCCTGATATCTTTCATTTGCACCTTTGTTTACTAAAGTGTCTTCAGTAGCATCGTTGAAGTGTATAATTGAATCAAAATGACCTGGCGTGTCGTGAATGGCAAGATTAACTTCCTTTTCCGGCAAATAACCCGAGGGTACCTCACGAAGTAAATGATCTATGTAGGCAAGCTCATTTTCCTGTGTTGATATTGTATTTACCACTTGATTGTTAAAAAATATTTCTTTTGTTTTCCATGCTGTATGTAACGGCAAAGGGTTTATGGTAACAATTTGATCGGCGCCAAGATTTGCACCATTATTCGCTTTAAGACTAATTGTTGCTTGAATTGTTGCATCTTCTAAATTTAAAATACTGTAATCTTGCTTGTGATGTACAAATGTATACACATCAGACGTCGTCTCAGCAGGGTTTGCATTTAACGTAAAAACACGGTTGTCAACAAATGTATCATTGTGTGGAAATGTTTTAAACATTTGCATGGGTTCCATAAACCCACTATCATGTTGTTCAATGGGTTCTGTTTCTGTGATGTGCGCTTGTTTACTCATTGTGACGCAGTTTGCAAATGAGAATAGTAAAAAAAAAAACTTGTTTTATATCATTTATTTACTAAAACCCTATTTTACATCTTAAATTTATTACTAATTACTTTACTTAATTAAATTTATCGTTTTCGTGTTTGTAACCGTTTTGGAACCACTTTTTTTCTCGCTGTTGGAGGACGATAATAACGTTGTTGTTGTTGTTGGGCTGATGATACCGTTGTTGTTGTGGGGGTTGATAATAACGTCGTGGCAGGGGATAATAACGTTGTGGTGGTGGATAATAACGCAGTTGGGGTTGCGCACGTTGTTGTCTTCCACCACCATAATTGTTTGTTGTTTTCGTTTACCAAAAATACCAGGTAATATTTTACCTGCAGCCCCTAGTAACATGGGTAACGCCATACCCATAGCCAGACCTGCACCTATAGCACCACCATTTTGTTTTTTACATAATCTATTACGACTGCCGTATTGTTTGTAATTAACCATATTAACCGTATATTTTTCGCAATACGGTGGAGTCTACTCGTGAAGTACGTGCTTCACGAACTTGGGGTGGTAATTGGCCAACTCTCCTAACCTTTTTATCGGGAACGTAATTCGGTTTTAAATTCGTCGGTGGGCTAACATTGTCCAATGCTCTTTCTTCGGTGGTCTTTCCCTTATTTGGCAGGTAAAGTAGATTACTGTTATTATATTTTATTCCTCGACCATGTATTAGTTGCATATAATCTTCTTTCTCCATTTTTTTACAACCTCATTCAATGCAATCTTAATGGACTATGACATTTGCGTGTGTGTGAGGGAGTTTTACTTATTATACGAAAAAAATATTAAATGTTAATATTACATGTTGCCTCTCGTTAGGTGCTAAACTATTTTCAGTACCGTCAGACCATTGTATTTTAAAATGTACATTTTGTTTTAAATGTGTAAGGTCTTTTGCCGCAAAAAACTCGGGCAATTTTTGTTTTGGCCCATTGAAATGTGTAGGTTTTAGATTAGCATTTTGAAAAATTTGACACAAGAATATTTCACGCCACGCCATACATTGTAGGGCGTTATTACTCATGGCAACATTATCCAGGTCTTCACCACCATATATTAGCTAGCCCACTAAAGTCTATTTTTTTTGAAAACAAAATTTTAAACGATACCCAGCTGCCTGAGAAATTAGTTTGCACATCTGCTAAATTAAAGTATTTAGGTTTATTTACAAGGTGTGTAAAAAATTTATTTTCATCATACAACGTGTATTCTGTGGGTACCACCTCTCGATTGGTTATTTCAAATTTTATTCGTAACATATTTTTTTTACTCCACCACACTCTATGCCTACAGTGCCTGCACTAAATTGAATTAGGTTATTCTCTATATCACATAGTTTTATATGCAGCTGTGCGATTTTGGATTTAATTAGGTCACATGTTAAAGTTTCTATCATTTTTTCGAGAGTGTAAAACCCTGCGGGTAAATACATCCAATTAGTAGTATATCTGATTCTTTTGCTCTGACCTTTTGAAATTAAAGTAGCTACACTGTTTCGAAGAAACAGAAAGAAATTATACATAAGGCGTACACCACAACTTTTTTCATCAACATTTTCCATGGTTAACGGATAAGACACATTTAACACACGTATAGTTTTTTGATGATTTTCACCGTCTATGAGTTCCAGTAATGTGGATACAAATTTATTGTTAAAGTTTTCAACGCCAACTTTATTTTTTACGTTACTAAAAAGCTGTACATTAATTTTTTATTTGCACTTTTTGTAGTTCGTCACGATGAAAAGTACCGCTAATGTTTTCACCTTTCTCGTCTTTTAAAGCATATGTTACAGGATCGGTGATAAATACCTTGTCTACTAAACAACTCATTTACCCAACGACTTAAACTTGATTTTTCAAAAATGTTGTTTTTTACACGTGCTATGCGAACTTGGCCCCCACATGAAGTAAACGCTTAGTGGGTGTAGAATTGTTTAGTAAGGCCTTTAAAAACTTAAAGGTAAAGTCTTTGGGTATTTTTTGATGCACATATAAATCTACAGGTCTTGCACCGAATATACCCCGATGTGGTGATTCGTTGTACCTTTCAACTATTGCGGGTAAATATTTAATATATCTGTACCCGACATCAAGAGTTGTCAAAGTACGACGAATCATAAGTTTTAGGGTTTGTATAAATCGTTCGGCGTGAGCCGCTTTTATTTCTCTGTTTTGGGTGTGAAATACTTTAAATCCGTATATGTCAGTTAGTTTTTTCTTAATTTGTGCAAATTCCGTACCCTCGTCAGCTTGAATTTTTTTAGGGTATTCCCCTTGTTCGGTAATAATTTGTTCAAATTTGTTACAAACATTGTGCGCGTTTTTGTTTTTCAATAATTTTACAAAAGCATACCGCGTGTAAACATCTACACACACAAGAATATATCTATATTGATTATTATAACGTGACAATTCATTTAAATCTGCTAAATCAATACTCCATTGTTCATTACGTCTAGTTACATAAATTTTTAATCGTCTAATGGTAGATTTCTTTTTAGCATGCAATGAGTATGCAGTTTCTTGGTTTTTAGTTAATTTCTCGTTCTTGAGCAATCTTGCAGCTTTTTTAATTAATTCAACATCAACTTTAGTTTCTTTTCTTCTAACCATTTTCACTATAAAAAGTCAGGGTTTTTTTGCATTAATCTATAAATATAATTTATAGTTTTTTCTCGTCTCTTTACAAGCAACATATAATCATATTGATACAAATCATTTAATTCCTGATTGTGTCGTGCAACAGCTTCCTTAGCTGTTAAACCCTCGGGTTGCATATAAGATATAATATATGCAATCAGTTGATTTTCTGTCATCTAAATAATAAACAATATTTGTCCTCAGTTTCTTTCCCACTTAATCAATTTTCCAGCAGCCTCTTCGAAATCCTTAGAATGTTCAATAAACATATCATAATTATATTCATGTTTAATTCCTCTTTAAAACAAGTAATGGTTTCGAAACAGGATTTTCCAAATTTGCCCATATATGCAAGTACTAATTTTACAGCCTTTTGATTTTTTGTTTCCTAGTCATACGGTGGGGGTAATTGCAAATCAAAAATTATAGATTTGCTTACCTCCTGTTCGTCTTCAGTGCTATGTAATTCCTTGTTTTTCTTTGCACGTTTGTTGCCGTTTGCTTGACCACCTTTTGTGTCCTGTTTTCTCTTCCCCGTTTTCTTTGGTGGGGGGTGAATTTGAACTTGTTCCACAGTTTGTACAGGTTGAGCAGGTCGTCCGACATCTGACACTGCTGTTGTTGTTGCCGATGTTGTTGCTGGTTGAGCTACAGGGGACTGCGGTGGGGAAATTATTGGAGATTCCTCGTCCACGTTGAGAATATGGTGAAGATCAATACAAAATTCGCGTAGTATACCCTTTATCTTTGCCCAATTGTCGTTTTTACCAATGTAAACACTCCACTCGATATCGGTTGTTGTGGATGTTTCTTCTTCCAAGGGTTCGGGATCGGAATTGTCCAGGTCAACAGCATCAAACTCGTCAACAACTGCACGACGTTTCATGCGCACAAGTATTAGCCCTTGATAATCGCTATTCTTTAGAACCAGACGAAATTTTTCACCCTTGTAGTTGGTGGTTTGAGATAATTCATGATAATTTACAGCGTTGGAGGATTTGCTGCATTTACCAAAGCTTCAATTAATTCTTCAACTTCTTCAAAACTTGTTTCAATACCAGTTTTATATAAAAATTTCTCATTTGTTTTGGATTTTACACCCGAAGCCAAAACACATTTTTGACCCCACCATTTACAAAACACCATTTTTGTGGTACCATTTTGATAGGTGCCCAATTCTTTATCAAGAATTGTATTCTCCTTTTTGTAAATTTCAATCTTGCTCATTTTTTGTGCTTTTACTTTGTTCAACGTTAAAAAATAATGATTTGTAACATTTTAAACCAACATTTTATAGGCTATCCAACACACCCCTGCCACACCTCCTATAAATAAAAAACGTTCTGCAATCAGCGTATCGTTTTCTAAATAGCAATAACCATACCATAGACCCTTGTCCCATTCCATTTCATATACTACGTTCACATGTCCATAATATACCCTAAATAGTTACGTTCAGAGTACACACGCTTTATAAAAGCAAATACACTTTTGTCCAAATATATATGTTGTTGCAAAAAATAATTATAAACACAGCTTATTACATCTGTATGTTGGTTCAAACCTTTAATATAACTAAACATTTGTTGCACAAAACGTCTCATTCCAGGGTGCGGAAACGTGCTGTATGATATTAACTCTTTATCGTCCGGCGATAAATGCGTGTCTCATGATAAAATTGTCCAATAAGGAGCTCCTGTAGCCCCATGCATGTGCAAATCACGCTGTAGGGGTAATTTGACCTTTAGAATCGATTTCCGACGTTTGCCGAGTGATGGGATGTAAGCACGCAATGTTTTGGCAAATCTAAAATGAATTTCCGGTTGAAGCTCTCATGTAAAATTTGGATATTTTGAAATACCAAAATAAAAGATGCAAATCTGTAGATATAAGCTTGAAAATAACACTCTAAATAGTGTTTTTGATTGTGAATCGAACAAGACTATTACGAAAAAGACATCCTGAAAGGGGCCGAAGTTATGTTCGGCAAAAGTATGCCTTAGTAAACATTGTTTACATATTTCGGGATTATTGTGTACTATAATGAAATATGAAGTCGCTTGACCTCTAAAGGTCGTAAATCGCTAAAATATTGACATTTTACTAACTCTATCGATAGGAAATTTCCTACTGAATCGAACAGTGTTATTTTCATCTACATAGCATGCACTGAACCAAAGATATAAATCTCCAAAGAACCAGGTCGGTCCAGTCCTGGTCTAATTGGCACCGGACGAAAAAGAGTTAACCAATATGTTTTATGCCAGTAAAGACAAATATATTCCGTTGTAGTTTTTTGTTTTTGCCGCTTGTAAATTGTGAATTTTTGTTTTGATTCGACCAATTGTACATACTCGTCACAATAATACATTTTATTATTCCAAAATACTGTTATATTCTTGCTTGATAACATACAATTTTCATATCCGCAAAACACTGCTAATCTATCCATGGCTTCTAACGTTACGTGTGCCATCGTCGTAAAATAAACGTATCGTCTGAGGAATAAAGATGCAACCTCAATACTAAACGCAAAAATGACGTATGTAAATATCGTCCCTTCAACAAACACGCGCGCATAAGTTTATCTTTTAAAATGTAAAACGGTGTTGTCTTCTTCACAAGTACTTCATTTAATATATCACGCATAATAACCCAAACAAAGTCGTTGCCATCTGTGTATTTAAGATACAACATATGAGGTAAGTAATAACATAGTACATCACGCAAATATGCTTTTCCCGAAAACACAATATTATAATTTTTATTTAAAGATATAAACCATTGACATGTGTACATTTCATTCTTATAGAAAACACAAAAATGTCCATCTTCACGTTGTGTGCATATATTCATCTTTTCTCACAAACGTTTGTAAGCTTTGTTGTACATTTAGCATCCTGCAACTGGTTCACAAACTTAAATACACTAATATCGCATAATACACCCATTTTATAATACACACTCTTATTACATTGATTCATGATACATAAATTTATAAAAAAACAAAAAGAGCTAAATACTGAAAATTGTCCGTACCCCACCAACTGTTTTATTATACCCAAATTAAAATTAACTTCTACGCTTGTATTATACCCTGTATTACGTGATTTTAAAAAGTATCCATAAAAATTGTATTTGTATATTCCTTCCCCTTTTTCTTCTTCACATACATAAAACCATTTAATATAATTCTCCCCATGTAGCCATTGTAGTACACTGTAGTACACCGTTCACTTTTCATACTATGTTCGGGCGTATACAACTTGACGCCAGACTCCAGTCCGACTTTAGGGCCATTAATTCTTTCCATATATCTCTTTCTACAATATAGAACCCACCATCCTGTGCAAAGTATTCAATTATTCCTTTTAAGCGTATAATTTCGACGTTGAAGCACATCCAATTTCATTAAAAAATATATCAAATACTCGTGTAATTCTTTCAAAACGTTGTCATTACTTCTAAACCAACATGGCATAATTTTTATTTGTGCCTCACCGTATTCATTTTTATTAAACAAAATAAACCAAAACCAAAATTTAATCCAAAATTTAAAGTATTCCCCTGAATCAGGATTACCAATTGTTGAAAATAATACGTTGCAAACAACAAGCTCGTTTCTGACCCACACATAAAGCATAATTGTTAATTTTTACAAACGTCATATTATCACACCCTTTCACAATGGCAAAAGCTCAAAGGGGGGGAATTTTAAAGCGGGAAAACATCAGAGAAGTAAAAAAAACAAACAAGATGGGGGCATTTTACCGTATTTAATTTACAAAGCTGCCACAAGTGGTAGAAGACGTAGCAGACGTGCATCACCCCCACAATATGGCCCCCGCGGTTATAACCGGGGTTATCGTCGCCAATGGGAACGCGAATATGGGGGTCGTGGTCGAGGTTATGGGCGTTCTCAAAATATTATTATATCTACAAATAATACTCAAGGCCCTCGTAATAAACCGCATATGTGTACTACCACACACCCGCAAAGAGGAGGTATCGTAAAAGGGGAATGGAAAGCCTCGGATTACATGCGTGCACATCGGTTAACTTGGTCAAAAAACAAAAATGGGGTAACGGGATAAAATGGGCCAGCGAACGTGCAAAAAAAGACGCCAGCTGGGCGATTAGGATGGCTAACAAATATGGATAGTGTAAAAAATGTTAACAAAAAATAAAATAATTTATTTAATAAATCAATTTTATTACAATCTCTCGTCTCCGTTATAAATAGCAGGAAATAATATATCTTTCTCTACTTTGCAACATGCATTACTTCTACGACACTCGTACACTAACTCTCCACCACCTTGTTCATTTTTATTTAATTGATATTTTAAAATACCAGGCTCTCCGCACACATGTTTTGCTTTTCTGGGTAGTTGTAACCATGCTATGTCCTCTGTTTCGTCATCAGCTAAATTAACGTGCATGTATGTTAATGAATCTAACTCGTGAAAATAAACACCACATGTTTTATTTTGTCCTAAATTAGCTATGTTGGGATTGTAGAAAGAGCAAAAGACTTTCTTTATTGGATTACACGCGAGATGTGCGCATGCAAACAAGAAACATGACTTAGTCTGCAACGCGTGACCACAGGGGCTTTACCCAGTGACAGTAAACAACGAACGATTCAGCTTGAAAATGAACTACAATCATTTTACATTTGCAATAGGGGTACGTGTTCATACATGAAATTTGTACCCCAAGTAAAGAATGCTCAAGATACTTTGAAATGTTTGTGCCATAAACCGTGTTGTTATTTACCTACAAGCGCACTTGTACCGTGCTAAATATTTAATGTTTCCATTTTCCCAAACTCTTGTACACTCTAAATTCACATTATCCCCGCATGCACATGTAATTTTATGACATGTTTGAATTAACCCACACTCGCCATCCCAGCCCCGACATGTCAAACATTCGCAATACAATTTGCCCTCGGATATACCCATATTTGGATATTCACGCATCCTTTCATCCTTAATCAATTCGGGCATCTCTTCATACTCATTCAACAAAGCTGTAGCCATTTTGTCAACTCTGTGTCCATGTGCGGGTATAGACCAACTAACTTTCT
This sequence comes from Paramuricea clavata, assembly GCA_902702795.2. Classification (NCBI taxonomy): domain Eukaryota; kingdom Metazoa; phylum Cnidaria; class Anthozoa; order Malacalcyonacea; family Plexauridae; genus Paramuricea; species Paramuricea clavata. The sequence goes on along the minus strand of CACRXK020001271.1, from coordinate 28,911 downwards.
ACACTCTTCTCTTAAAATTTTATGTCTCTTTAAAAAACATTGCATACAAAATCCAACATTCACATATAATTTACATTCACAAGTAACATAAGGCGATTTTGGTATTCTATACTTGTCCAACAAAATGTCCATGGATCTAAAAAAATAATATAATTAACAGTATTGACCTAATATGGTCAATTACGGGTCATTGCAAGCTAGCCTAAAAAAGATAATACATTATCATTTTCACAACAGTATTGACCAAATATGGTCAATTACAGGCTGTAGCTAGTTAGCCTAATTTTTGTACTTAAATAGAATTTATACCTCTGAAAAAATCAAAAAATGTCTTGCTATCACTGTGGTCAAACTACAAATTGTACGTGTACACAATGTGATAAATATTATCAAGCAAAACAAATATATATGTGCGTGTTAAGAGGATTTCACAATGTAGACATACAAAAACCAAACCTAAACCCAATCCCTCCACTATCGCAAAAAATCGAAAGGAAGGGAGACGAACCAATAGACAACGAAGAAATAGTCTTCAGTACCCGCCGCAAAATCGAATATACCCTCCACGACACTACGCCTGTATGCCGAACCAAAGGATTTTATCGGTCAACACCATACGCACCCTTCAAACAACCACAACAACAACAACAAATTTCAACACACGATTTTAAAACCGGTGAGCCAGCTGGTAAACAAAGCAATGAATGCACGCAAAACTACTACTGTTTTACCAACAGATGTTTACAAGAATCCAGTTGTTGTGACGGATGTCACAAAATTGCAAAAGAAACCGTTGTCAACGTTTGAAAAAGATAATCATAATGACGATACGCTGTTGGAACTAGACCGTCGTCTAGACAAAGCTTTTGATAGTCTAGAAATGCAAAATGCTTTTAAAAAACTAACAATAAAAATGAACAAAAAACAGATAACAATTATGAATAACTTTTTATTTAGTATTAGTATCGAAGTCTCCTATAAACTATACAAAAAATACAAACATTACTTTATAATAATAATAATCTGTAGATATATTATTTTAATTTGTCTATATTTGTGTTTAGTTTACTCACTATTACGTCTTTTTTTATAAGAAATAAAAATTGTTTTTACCAGCTACATTGATAAATTTCTATGTACGCTTCTACAGGATAATCCTCAGCATCTTCTTTTTTCCTTTAAATCAGTGTCTTCGACCAAATTATCAGTTTCGGGACGTATAACATAATTATTCCAAGCCTGTGATGCATCAACATAGTTTGGTGACCACAGCTCCGCATACCATTTGTCGTGTTTTTCCTTAATACAGGGCAAATGTTTTAACACCCCACAAATATTACAATTTTTCAGCTTAGTACGTTCTTCAAAAAGCTTGTGTGTTACCGCATCACACTCTTTCCCCTCGAATGCACCACATATGTCACAATACAGTTTACTCTTTTCAGCAATCTCGTTTATTAACTTATTACAAATTTCACCCTTTTTCGTTCCACAAAGCTGGCAAACAAACCTCTCTGGTTTCTCGTCCAAACTACTGGGTCGTAAAATTGTAAAGTTGCTGTGTGCCATTGATATTTTCAAAAACTAAACACCACAGTGTTGTAGCTATCACAAAAGAAAACAGAAAAAGGCTGCTAAAGACACTATTGCATGGTTCAGTAAAACTCATCTTCCATTTCTATTACAGGCATTTATTTATATACACTATTACAAACACGTTATTAACCCTATATGGACAATTGCTACAACAATCGTGCTAATAAAAAGCAACTTCTAGTAAAAAAAATACTATAATAATATTCTAAACATGCCTACACTGGGTAACAGACGCTACATTTACTTAAATGGCTCTAACAACAACTTCAATATATTTCTAGTTCCCGACGATGTTAACGTAAATTGGCAAGAGTACACAACCCAACACATTATTATTAAAATGGCCAACAACCACGTTAATAACCGGGTATTTCTATTCCAAGTACCGCCGGGACAATGTATTGAATTCTATGGTTTCACAGAACTAACGTCTTGTACCCCATCACAACATTGCTGTGTTCGTAAACAAACCTTTGGCTGGTTAATGCATGAACTACAACAGACACATTTTAATAACACTACAGATTTTAAGATCATTAACTAAAAGGTACATTATTTAAGTCCTTTTTAAAAATTAAAATAATATTTTGTATTTAACTTTTTTTTTTCAAACAGGTTGTGAAAGACAAAATCAGTACAGAAAAGATGAAAAAAAACATTTAATAAACTAGAAAAAATACAAATATGTATATAATTTAAAATATGAAATAAAATGTTTAACTATTGTTGTCACTGCTGGCCACTATTTTATCACAAATTTCGTCATCAACAAATACTTTGTCCCCATCCGAATACACAATGTACATTCTCCCATCCGAATATGCAATGTAGATTCTATCTACAAACGTATCAACGCTAGCATAATGTCCCGTGGAATACAATTGTTTTTTTACACACATATCGTAGAGCATAGCCATCATGTGCGTTACGTCATCACCCCGAGTGGTGTGTCTTCTGGTTTATAAATCTTTTCCACATGCCAACAATCTAAGCATCTTTCATACATTAGACACATAAAACGCCACTCCTGCATAGCTACTGCTGGTGATTTTGCCATCCATTTGACAAAATCCATGTTTCTTGTTTCGGTAAAATTTTGTAAGGTTATCCATGTATATCGCGCTACAATGTTGTGGAAAAGTTCTACTTGTTCCCTTCTTAACTTTCCCCATCCTTCGTGTGGTGCTGGAATACTTGTTTTTCCCATTTTACTTTTGCTGCTTACTTTGCTTTTCGGCGTCGCCATTGTTTTTTCTCTTAGCCAAATTTATACCTATTTGTTCAAATTGTGTAAAATCATACCCGCTTACTTTAAAATCTGTTATAAATAAGCCCACATGCTGAGTCACGTGATAACTTTCTTCAATATTAGAATAATTCCAAAAATCTTGCACATATTTTTTATCACAATAGCCTTCCATAAAAGGGTAATTAAGATTTGTGCCATGTACTACACACATTAATTCTGTTTGAAATTCGTTTTTTGTAATTAGTTTATTATACAAACAATGATGCTCACAAAAAAATTGAATTGTAACATCGTCCATAATTGACCATATATGGCTAATTCTCTAACTGTGAGCATAGGTTATATTTTGAAAATCCATCCCTTGCATTCTCACTTTCCTCCTCATCTGACTCGTAATCAACCACTAAATAAAGAAATATGGGAGACAATGCAATTATCAATCAGTTTTTGCACACTGTTTGTGCAAATGCTCACATTCAACATTGTATGCATAAATGTGATCATGCACTGACGAGTATAGGTAAAGATGATGACGAGATTGCGTTTAAGCAAAGATTTTATGGCAGTTGTCGTTTTGGTATGTTTGAGGAGTATAGTGCAAAACATAAACGGGAAGAGGACGAGAAAAGCGGAAAACTAAATGATGACCACCAGTTTGTTTTCACAGGTTTTGCAACCCTTGACGGAAAACAATTCCAGTACAAACATCTAAACACAAAAACGGTGTTTTATAGCAGACAACAAACCGTTGAACAAGCCGGCAAAGAATGGGTAGCCGAAAACCCTGGTAGAGCATGGTTTGAAGTTGTAACTGTTGTTAAAGACGGTGTTGAAATACAACAAAAACGTAAAAAGAGTTCAGTTTTTATGTCTGGGACCGCTTCGGGTAGCGAAAGTTACGGGAAAAGGAGAAAGCAAAAGGAAACAAAACTTAGACAGGCAACATTATTTGAATTTTATAAGCAGGAATAGAAACTTTTTTTATATTTCTAAAAATTTAGGATAGAATAATTTTTTTTAAAAACCTGTTATTAAAATAAAAATTTAACTTTAACCCGTTTTCTTTTTCCACATGTTGTGCTTAATTTTTGGTAGTAATCCAAACTAACTCCTGTTTCCCGCTGCAGGAACTCCCTTGCGTCCTTAATATTTGTATCAATTTGTTTTACCAGATAATATTCATGCATCGGCGTGTGTCTGTTTAGGGATCTGTGCCATGCATAATTTGGTAGTTTTATATTTTCAACGACCTGCCTTTTTATTTGCTCAACTAATATGGTTATTAAACCGTGGTCTTCTGCTATTTGCTCCGGTATTACACCTTGTTCGACGAGTCTGTTTGCAAATTCACTTATTTCCCATTTTTCGTTTTTTTTTGAAATTGTTCTAACAACCATTCCTTAACGGTATCTGTCCACATCTTGAAGCATATAATAGTTTTAAAAAATGTTTTTTTATTTTTTATGGGTTTTTGCTTACCGGAAACACGCCACCCGCAAGCGTCGTCCTTTTTTTATTTTACCGACACCAAATTTGAAATGGAATCAGTTCGGTTCACTCCAGTCTCCAGTCCAAAATTTCATGAGTCCAGGTCGATGAATGCGGTCTTTTTTTGTCATCTGTCAATCAAGATACACATACTAATGACTGCACTGTGATTTCTGGATTTCGGACTGGGACTGGCGTATGAACGGAACTGCAAACCGAAAACACGTTACAAGCTCCGCCCCTCTCTTCTCTTATATTACCGGCGCCAAATTCGAAATCGAATAAGTTCGGTCAACCAGGGCTTCGGCCACGCATCTCTCCGTCACGCATGTGCACTTGCACCAATGCTACTACTACTTAGTATACTACTACTTTCAGCAAACTTGTTGGATGATTCATGCATAACATCAGCCAAATCTTTTTTTGAATTTGGAGTCTTCTTTTGCTTCTTTGAAGAGCAATTGGTCTCGCTGAACAGCCAATAAGTTCCACTCCAAATGCTTGCGCTTTTTATCAATCAACTGAGGTACACAGTTCCCTGTTCGCTTACTTGGACAACTTCGCTTGTGCTGGTGGATTCTTTCATACCCTCCTTTTCAAAATCATCCTCTTGATCATTATTTTCTTTCTCATTTTCCTCTGCTAACAGTATTTCCCGATCAATTTTGTCATAGTTGGAAACGTTGGAATCATCGTCAGCGCTGCTTTCCTCCAAAAGATCATCTGCTGTCACACCATAAGTAAGAGGCTTGGTATTAGCTGATCCACCCCATATTAAAATCAGTTCTCGTAAAATTTGTGTACAATCTTACTGCTTCCATTTCTGTTTCCTGCGACAACAGCCTTTGCAAAATTCTGCCTGATCTCTTTGACTTTTTCCATTATTCGCTTTATTCCTCTGTCTAATTAGCTCTTTAGATCTCTTTTGCAACAACTTGGCTTAAGCTTTATCTTCCTTTGAAAGTTGCTCAAAATTACTTGGCAAAGGGGTTAGTGCAAGCGGCCTAAACACGGAGATATCTTCCTCATAAATGGTGGCCATTGCTAAACGAAGCTCTCTGTATTGCATCGGTTTGTCAGCATAGAAATCGAGATTTTTGTACATCATTGAGGATTTGTAATCCAATAAACAATGGATCAAATGCTCAATCATGTCTGTCTCCCATCGAAAGTTTTTCCTTTGGGCTTTTTTCTCAACTTTATTTGCTTTCTTTCCCCGTTGAACATTCACTAATCTCGTGCAGTTCGGCCATCTTGACATGAGCACATGTATTTGATGCATGCACACTATTAAAAATTTCATCCCAGCAACCAGGCTGGCCCACTTGCGAGTGTTTATATGGAGAATTTTCCATCGCGGTAAGCGAGATCTTGCCTCTTTCAGGCGAGATCTCGGCAACCGGGCCAGCCCGCTTGTCCATATAAACGCACAATAATTTTTACTATAAAATAACTACACAGCGAGATCTCGCTTTCCGGGCTGTCTCACTAAGCGGGCCAGCCCAGCTTCCATATAAACAGGCCCTGAGACGAGTTTTGGTAGAAAAGACAAATGAATGATATATACACCAAGTAGATTATTTAAACAAGTATTACACCAAGTACATATTATATTTTAAAGATGGCAAACAACTGATGAGGTTTTATATGAAATATATTTTGTGAGCCATTTTTTAGTATATATATTTAATTTTAAATAGAATGTTTTAATACATATCGTTTGTGAGTGTCTGTTATAAATATAAGTATGTTGAAAGAGTACAGACAAGAAAAAAATGTTGATTATTAAGAAATTTTGTTCAAACTCTTTCCTGGCTTTGATGAAAAGACGAAAGCTTATTTGTTTGTTTGCTAATATTATTACCACATCCTTGCAATATATTGGCCCAAAGAGATTAACAATAGAGAGTCAAATACATCATTACATAATTTGTCATAATTAAGGAATGCTCTTGACAGCAGTGAACAGTGTCTGAATGAAATCTCTACAACTTCTAGTAGCTTGACCAAATCATCACATGGTGTAACAGACCTTCTTGACTGTATGCCTTAATGTATGTATTTTCCAAACCAGAACTGATCATATGTCCCAAAATGATTTGAAGCTCGTCATTTATTTTGTTTTTGGACTTTTTCCTTAGATTTGACAGCACATGCCCTGCTATGTAGGACAGAGGTCCATGTCTATTCTCATTAAGTTCTGAACAAATTTGAGCATGTCCACTGCTTGTAGTAACACCTTTCGACAATGTCACTAAATGATCTGGTATTGAATCATTATAAGACTGCATAATTGTTGATTTTCAGACTGCAATAGAGATCGGAAGACGAATTTGGTATAAGTTCATAAAAGTCTGTTAAGAATTAATCAACAAAATCGTTCATAAATTGGCAATATATTATCGTATAGTGAATTGTTTGATGTTATGCTGCAATATTTGACACCATGTTACTGCCCAGAAACCATTATCCTTTATTTTTGTCTTAACTTTATCAACAATGGATTTTAACTCCTCCATTGTTAGCAAAGAAGAAACATTCCCTTTACCTTGAAAAATCTTGTACATACATATACCGAACCCACCATCTCAGAGGTGAAAGGCATTTGTTCTGACAACTCAACTGAACCAATGTTACAACTCATCCTTTAGGATGACCTACAGGCTGTAATTTATGTTAAACCTTAAGGACTACTTGCCCATGTGGACATATAGTACACAATGCAGTTTGAATTTTATCAGGTACAAAAAGTGTATCTCCAAAAGTAAAGCTTTTAAAACAATGCATGAAAACACATACAGAAAGCTTTTAAAGTGCCTATGTCATAGTCAGGGAATTAGCCTATTTAGCGGCAGGTACAAAATGCAGGTTGCAGGTTGGAAATTTTGCAGGTTGGGAATTTTGCAGGTTGGGGATTTTGCAGGTTGCCACGAATTTTGCAGGTTGATAATGCAAACTTAAAATTACACCACTATAAAGTATTCTAGTATAATTTAATTGTGTACTTATTGCAGCAGAACTCCTTGTCAGTGCTTTTGATATCAGCCTATCCTGCTACCATGTTTCTAGCCTCTGCTCTAAGGAGTGGCCATCACCCTTGTGAAAACATTCAAAATGACCAGATTGGCTTTGACCTTCAGGGGGACGAATGTTTCGATTGTTGCGAGGAGCCTACATGACGTGATGGCAGTTAAGAAAATGCCTGAATGAGGTGTCTCCTCTGCACCCACTTATGAGACCACTCAAGCCCCCAATTACCATATCATTACTCAAGAGTTAGTTAACTTTTAACAGCATTCTAGTTTAAATGCCCCCACATCATGTAGGCACCTTGCAACAATCAAAACATTCGTCTCCCTGTAGGTCCAAGCCAATCTGGTCATTTTGAATGTTTTCACGGGGGTGACGGCCACTAGCCTTCGAGCAGAGGTGCCGACAAGGAGTCAGAATGCAATAAATGCACAACTAAATTATACTAGAATGGTGTAAGTTTAAGTTTGCATTACAAACTGATCAGACCATATTCTTTTGTATTTTGTCAGTTTTTAACTCCTCTGTAATAACCTTCAATCTAAAAGCAGGCGGTGGTATTTGATTTCTCTGGGGGAAATGCAGGGTTGAAGGTTATTGAAAATTAATAACCTGCTACCTGGTTATTAATTTCCATAATAACCCAGTTACTTGGTTTTACATTTTCAATTCAAGACCTGGCATGAGTCTTGAATTCGGGAGTTGAATTTGCAGAACAACTCAAGACCCACATCTCCTTTTCGAGGGGTCTATTCTGGATTTAATTTTCTTTTTGGGGTCTATTCTGGATTTAATTTTATGCAATTTCCCTGATAATGTATCAGAACTGAGAATTGAGTTGGATATTTTTGAGTCCGATCATTTGGTTGTTAATTTTTGCATTGAAGCTAAAGTCAAGCGTCAAAAGAAAACAAAACGTACTGTTTACAATTTTCATAATGCAAATTTTTATGGTATGAGGCAATCTTTAGGCTTCATTGATTGGGACAACGTTTTGCTGGATAACGAAGATGTCAACGAAAGTTGTGAAAAATGGCAACAAGTTTTTACATCAATTGCTGATCAATATGTAGCAAAGGTACGCGTTCGCGACATCCACCAGCCGCCTTGGGTAGACAGAGAAATCGTTCATTTATTGCATAAGGAGAATAATCTTAGGCGCAAGGCTAAAGTCTGTGACAGCGCTAACTTGTGGTCACGTTTTCGCCGCTTGCGTGCTGATATAAAGAAACTTATCAAGTACAAAAAGAAAGTTTATATTACCAATTTGGGTCAATCACTTAAAGATAATCCGAAACGATTTTGGTCGTACTACAAAGTCATCAACAAATCTAGCAGAATACCTAACGTTGTTTCTCATCATGACATATCAGCGAGTGAGCCACGTTTTAAGGCGAATTTATTTAATAATTATTTTCATTCCGTATTTAATACCCCAGTTGCTGGTGAATTTGTTGTACCTCTGCCTACTCTGAGCTATACCACACATGGTGTATTATCTGATATTGTCATTGAGAGGGATTCCGTCAACAAAGCTCTTCGGTATCTTGACGTAAACAAGGCTAGCTTTGGTATCCCTTCACGGCTTCTTAAAGAATGCTCTGAAGAAATTACTGTACCTGTAACTACTTTATTCAACAAGTCACTTAGTACTGGTGTTTTTCCAAATCAGTGGAAAGATGCTAATCTTGTCCCGATACATAAGGCTGAACGAAAGTCAATTGTCTCTAACTATAGAGGAATTTCGTTGCTCGATCAACTGTCAAAAGTCCTTGAAAAAGGTGTTTTTGGTAGATTGTTTGACTTTGTTTCACCAAAGCTAACCCCTTGGCAACATGGCTTCTTTCCTGGCCGTTCCACCGTTACCCAACTACTTCAAGTAGTTCATTTACTTTCTAGCGCCCTTGACAAAAAGCAACAGGTTGACTTAGTTTATTTGGATTTTTCCAAGGCGTTTGATAGAGTACCGCATGATAAACTTCTCCACAAGCTCCATGCTATTGGGATTCGGGATCCATTACTGTCATGGTTCCGCAGTTACCTTTCAGACAGACGTCACCGTGTTGTTCTTGATGGTCATACTTCAGAGTGGCTTCCAATGACATCGGGAGTGCCCCAAGGATCGGTCTTGGGACCGCTCCTTTTTGTAATATATATAAACGATATGCCAGATGTTATTAATGATGGAACATACTTACCCCTTTTTGCCGATGATTCCAAATGCTTCCGATTTATTTTCGGGAGTGCAGACCAGAATAAACTACAAGCAGATCTTGATGCTCTATATGACTGGTCCATTACTTGGGGAATGAACTTTAATATAAGCAAATGTAAAATTTTGAGAGTGGCCCGTACTCATACTGTTTTCGATCGAGAGTATACTTTAGGTGGCGAATCTCTTAACATCGTAGAATCCAAAAAAGATCTAGGAGTTTGGCTACACAGTAATCTTGGTTGGAACGACCATGTTGATAACATTGCTGCCAAAGCACAAAAAATGTTGGGACTTCTATACCGTTCAACAAGAGAAATGGATGACCCTTCTGTGAAACGTTTACTATACATAACGTGGGTTAGATCAACAATGGAATATGCCAGCCAAGTATGGTCACCGTACAAGAAACGCAACATTACCAAACTTGAACAAGTTCAGCGACGAGCTTCGCGTATTATTCTCAGTAATAACATTGAATACAAGGACAGGTTAATAAAACTTCATTTATTGCCACTATGTATGTGTAGAGAGATAGCAGATTTGGTATTTTGCTTTAAAGCAATACATGGTCAAGTACAAATACCTTCAGATTTATTTGAGTGGTCTGTTACTGGTCGGTGCCTACGAACTACCGATGATCTCAAGTTGACTGTTCCATTTGCCCGTACTGATGTTTTTAAATATTCATATTTTGTTAGAATTACAAGATTATGGAATTTTTTGCCATATACAGTTCGCTCCCTAGAATCTCTTCCATCGTTCAGGAGGGAACTGTTTAAACTATATTATGATCGTTTTCATATTGACTGGAATCCTTAGACTTAGTTATTATTATCGACTTTTATTACTTATTTGATAGTTAGTTAAATTAGTTTTTTTGGTGGGTGCCAGTGGTAAGGGAATCATGAATTCTGTTGTTGGCTTCCCAGATACATTCTATTGACTTTTGTTATAATTGACAATCGACATGTATTAGAAATTAAATTAAATTAAAACGCTGCATGTCTCTAAGTCGAGAAAGAGACATCAGCTGTGTACCTGAGAGCTCGTCAAAACTCTACCAATAGGTAAGAGTATCTATCAATCGACACACAAGGACTAGCTGGATCAACCATCAAACTTGCTTGTGTAGGGAATTTATACAGTAATATCTGCTCTTTCACTTGTGGGACGTGAAATGATATACTGCGCATGCCTAACCACATTTTAAAGCATATTAATGCGCATGTTACACCTAGTTATTTCATCCCACAACTGCAACGATCTCTCATTGAATTAATATAGCTTGAATTTTTAATGAAGAAAACCTCCAAAATACAAAAGAATATGGTCTGATGAGTACATAAACAAGTTAAAAGCCTTCGGTCCTCGGTCTTCACAGTTTAATAAAAACCTCTCCCTTGACTTTTAACCTACATTTATCAACCTGCAAAGTTCCTGGCAACCTGCAATATCCCCAACCTGCAAAATTCCAACCTGCAAAATTTGCAACCTCAAATAATAAAGACAGTTTCTCATTCAAACATAATCAAATTATTAATTACCAGTTTATTAAATGATCATATGCCAAAAATACAATGCTAACCAGTATACAATGAATTTCCTGTGCTTTTGCAAATGATAGGTAAGAACAGAAAAAGAATCAACAAGTCTGATTTTGTTACATACCTGTCACAGAAGAGTGAGGCAAATAATGAAATGAAGGAAAGGGAGCTAGAGTTTCGAAATTGTGCATTGGAGATTAAAAAACCGAATTAAGAAAAGAAACAATGGCGTTGGAAAAGACAAAGTTAGAAGTTGAAGAAAAACAAATTGCAATGCAGTTTGAAATGCTAAAATTGTTCACGAGCAAGTTTTCAAAAGAAGATTAAATAAATATTTAATTTCGATTATTAATTACAAATTTATCGATACTTAGAGAACATTCACAATTTATGTCGTATGGGGCTTTGAGGAATTCGCATTTTAAAAGAATATTTTTTGGGCAGCCCCCTCCACACTGAACATATTTTTTAGTGACTCCACATAAACAACAGACTTTCAATGGAAACCAATTATCATTAACCCCCTCCCCACTAAAACTGTTGAACATTAAAAAATTTTGCTACCCTTTGCTTTATGTCATACTTTCAACAAGATTATAATTTTTGTGGATTGAAGTGTTTGTTAACTAACTTAATAACCCAAATAATTTTGAAGATCAGGGGGAGCCATGTTAAAAAATCTTGATGTTGTGCTGCCATAAAAGCATAGCACCCACAACAGTGTATCTCAATTGGTTGCAAAGTACCTTGAGATTTTTTTTGAAATTGATAAAAGCAAAGTACTGTACCACTTTACCAAATGTCCACTCAACTGACACACATACTTTACTCATGGATTTGTTGAAACTTTGCTGATCCCTTATTACCATTGCTCCTCTATAAGGTGCAAGTAAGTGTGGTCGAAGTGGGTATGTTGGTTCCCGGTACAATGTAAATATTTGGGGTGTTCTGAAGCTTTCCTCAGGCTTAGATAACAACTTGTTCTCATGCAGCATAAATGCATCATGGTGTCTCCCTGCAATCGGACCATATAAGTTGGCAATAAGGCCATTAGGACAAACAATACTCTAAAGAATTAAAACATTCACTGTGAAGTGATTTTAAATAACATTACTGCTAAACAAGACAAAAAAGCTCAAAATTAAATGCTAGCAGACATCCATGAGGAAAACCTGAAATTTTAAGCCATGTACATCATGCTTATGTCCAGAAAAAAGAATATGTTTGTTTCTTATTGGTCTGCAGCCCGAACGCAATGTTCCGTCAATGAATCCCCAGCAATTTTTAAGAGGACTTCCAGAATCATGAATAGCTCTAGCAAATACATCAACCTGAATCCAGTTTTGATCAAGCTCGTCAAGCAGATGATGATACTGTTTATAAATGTCATTGAGTATCTAGAGAAAATATTAATATCAACTGCAACTCAAATAAACAATTTGATGGTAATGCTATGGGTGCCAGCATACATTATGTCTCAATACAATAGCAGCAAGCCAGCATTTAGGAATTTTATTTCACTTCACCTGACGGACAATTCAGGTCTTCCAAACAACAAACAGATCTGAAAGGCGATTTGGATATGTTAACCATCTCAAGCAATATTAAAAATGCCTCCAATCCACTAGCAACAGTTCTGTTTGGTCATTTATAAAATGCAGGGATATATAAATGCAGCAATATATAAATGCAGCAATATATAAATGCAGCAACAATTGGTGAATATTGTTCTTGGCAAATCTTCAACATAATTTAAAGCCAACATATGATTTGGATGTGGGTTTATATCAGACCTTTTATTGGTTCCATAATCTAATGGTTCATTATGAAGCAATCACATACCTCGACAAATCAATGCACGTTTTTTCATCAATTTTATTCAAATCTATTGTAAATGACAACTGTGTATATTCTAAAACTACAGAAAGCATAAATCAAAAACACAGAAACGTAAAAATGAGGCAAAAAACTAATTAAGAGAGGATGTCCACAAAAATCAACATAAAGCGGCCATGACTGAAAAATCGATTTTGCTCAAATTTTGCCCAGATATACCTTATTATATCGGAAAATGCACCATATATTTTTTTAGGTCAAATGCTTTTTTAACTTTGAGAAAATGCTGTTTTAACATGACCACCCTAAATCGCCATTTTTCTGGGAAAATATGTGCTGATTTTACAGATAAATTTCACAACGACAACCGTTTCTAATGGATCTAAAACCCTAAAAATCTTGTTTCCAGTTATTCAAAGGACTGTGTACATGATTTACAGGAAATCTGAGTTACTTTTAGGAATAGAAATTATCGTAGTTTTGGAGCACACTATCTTACTTCATTTACGATACCCTCTTAACAAAATCGATTTTCACCATGCGATAAAGCTCCAAATCGATCATGCTTCTACTAGTTGGCTCTTTAATAAACAAGCTTTCAATTGACGTAAATACTTCTTTTGGCAAATGAATACGCGATAAACGACAGCGCGTTGAAATCTTCCGTTTTTGACGTCTTGCAAGTCAAACGCTGTTAATTTATACACCGTCGAAGTAAACAATTTAATCAAGTATTCTAAGTATTTTACCTTTTGAGAAAAAACATATTCTTGAATGGGGACTTTTCGCTTTGCTAAGTTTAAAAGTGGTCCAGAAATCCCGGTATATTTGTAAAAAAACATCAAACATCCAGTATTTTGAGACATTGTTGACGGTTGCATGATAACTTCAGATCATTATTCAACGTGATCTACAACACGGCCGTTTGACTTTAGCGCTAACATATACAAATCGTTTAAATCGATGAGCTATTTAAGGATTGGAACTACAACTGCTGTTTTCAGAGGTTTTGATCCCTTTTGTCCATATTAATGTACCATTTTATTTATCGACTGATGTTTACAAATACGTAAGTTAATTATTAAGCAGCTGTTAGCGTGCGTGTACATGTGCATGTGAAATGAACGTTTACAATGTTTATCCATATAAGGAGTTTTTATTTTTAGTTTACCAGCCCTTATATTTGAATAGTCGTTTTCTTTCAAGTTGTTTTCTTTTTTATACTCTGAAAAGTTGATTCCGAAATGTTAAGGTATTCGAAAAAACTATCGAACTTTTCCATGATATTTACAGAGAAACATCACAGCTGTAACCCCCCACCCCCAAAACGAACATATGACGTTTCTTGTGGAAAAATCGATATGTGAGGCTTCCCTAAAACTGCAAGGTTTACACTATTGAATTAAAATCCCACAGACCACAACGATTATACGTATTGATTGTTTCTTGACGATAGGAGACGGGTACGTGCATGTTGCGGAAGAGGTTATTTCGCTGGCCTCAGAGTGACAAAAGGTACCCTGGTTCTAGAGGTTTAAAATAATAAACCTCTGTTTGAAATCGGCAATTAATTCATCGAGCCGCGCCAATCAGCTTGAATTAGGGTAGATAGTTATGATATGAAAAGGGCGGCGCCAGGGCCGCCCATGCAGGGAGGTGGCAAAGGGAGCAATTTTCTCCGCGACCCTAGCTCAAGGAAGACAGGCAAATACAAATTTGCAAGGCAATAAAAAGTTTGTCGACGGAGGGGGGTAATTGTGGTTCACCGGGGCCCCAAGGGTATAATTGGCCCTGGGGCTCCATATTTCACTGAGCTGGTTTGGGCTGCACCAGTATTTTTCTGACGGGGGGAGTCATCAGTGCTCTCTTTTGATCTTTGTCAATTGGCATTAAAACCGCAAGAACTACCGACAAGTGACCAGGGCCGGATTAACGTCGCGCAAGGCCCGTGGCAAATTTTAGCGCGAGGCCCCCAAACCTCCCCCTTTCTTCTTTTTATGAAAACCATTGAATTTAAAGACACAAAAGTGTTAAATAATTTTTTTCAATATTTCAATTTATTTGCATCAATTATAAACGAGATAATGGCCTGCCTGGCGCAGTTGGTGGGTATAAACAGGATCATAATATAACAGCTCAACACAACTAGAGATTATATGAACACGAGTATTGCATATTTTCCCGGGGCCGTGCTAGGGGCCCTAAATGCGTGAGGTCCCTAAATTTGCGAGGCACCTAAAATGGGTGTGTCGCAATAGAAAATGGCCGTGTTCTCGTAAAAATGGGCGTAGCATAGTAAAGCGCAAGGGCCGCGGCATTTGCCATATTTGACACATGGTTAATCCGGCGTTAAACGAGCAACAAGCTTTCACTTTCTTTAAACGTGACGCACATGTGCATGGGGAGACAATAATAATTTGTGGTGTCGCACTGGGCCAACATATCTCAATGCTGTATTTTTGGGTACTAGTATTTGTGAAATATAATAAGATCAATAGACATTAGTGTATCAAAATAAAGTAATTTTACTGATTATTTTAACTGTGCATCAAAGTAAACACACATTATTCTAAACTACAGTATTTGCTATATGCCTATAATTTGAGTTTGAGGTGGTAGAATATATAATAAAATAACAAATCCTTGTATGGATAAATGTTCATTTCACACGCACGCTATTAACAGCTGCTTAATAATTAACTTATGTATTCGTAAACATTTATACTCGATAGTCGATATGTAAATACTAAATGTACATTATATGGATCAATGCAAATTGGAACAAAACAACAATTGTCAATTGAAGTTCTAATTTTGGGAAATTTAGTAACAAATATAAAATCCCTAAACAGCTCATCGATTTGTATGTTTGCGCTATTAAAAGTAGACAATATTGAACAATGATCTGAAGTTGTCATGCAACTGACAACAATATTATATTTCAAAATACCTGTATATGATGATATTTTACAAATATCTCGGGATTTTTGGACCAATTTTAAACTAAGCAAGGCAAAAAGTCTCCATTCAAGAATATATCTTCTTCTCAAAAGGTAAAATACTTAAAATACTTGATTAAGTTGTTTACTTCGATGGTATGTAAATTAACAGCGTTTGACTTGCAAGACGTCAAAAACGGATGATTTCAACGCGCTGTCATTTATCGCGTATTCATTTGCCAAAAGAAGTATTGTCGTCAATTGAAAGCTTGCTTATTAAAGAGCCAACTAATAGAAGCATGATCGATTTGGAGCTTTATCGCATGGTGAAAATCGGTTTTGTTAAGAGGGTATCGTAAATGAAGTAAGATAGTGTGCTCCAAAACTACGATTATTTCTATTCCTAAAAGTAACTCAGATTTCCTGTAAATCATGTATACCGTCCTTTGAATAACCGAAAACAAGATTTTTAGGGTTTTAGATCGATTAGAAACGGTTGTCATCGTGAAATTTATCTGTAAAATCAGCACATATTTTCCCAGAAAAAATGGCGATTTAGGGTGGTCGTGTTAAAACGGCATTTTCTCAAAGTTAAAAAAGCATTTGACCTAAAAAAATATATGGTGCATTTTCCGATATAATAAGGTATATCTGGGCAAAATTTGAGCAAAATCGATTTTTCAGTCGTGGCCGCGCAATGTCTCATATATTCGATTTTACTGACATTCACTCTTAAAATGACACATTTATCCCCCATATCTGTTTCGCAGTGTATTCTCATTATTAGATATACTTCTTATAAATCACTGCCAAACAGCACTGAAAATAGCTCAATCATGTCAAATTCGAATACTGGATAATTAAATATGGGAGTATAGAGTTTAAATATTTTTGGTTTTGTTGAAAACACCAGGTTTATTTATTTATTTATTTGATAAAGTTTTCTATCCATACACCTTGATCTTCATTAGTGCTGCTATCCTATACAAAATGGACCATGGACTATCACACCATGTCTACGGATTTGCACTGATAGTGAAGATCTGGATTTAGGGACAGACCATTTGATTATTGATGGGGGGGGGGGTAGATTTTAAGTTTGCTCAATTTTTTCCCCGCCTCCTGACACTGTTCGATTTCTTGTCAGTCAGAGGACTTGCACGATATTTTTTTTGTATGCATTTATATACATTTTTTAGTTTATAATAGGTAAGATAGATAAATCGTTTATTCCAATAAAAAACACCTAGCAGTCAAAGGCTGAATTACTTGCTAAGAATTTTACAATATACTACCGGGTGGCGCAAAAAAAAGTATAACTGTTTGATTTAGTACAGCGAACAATCTATAAGGGTTACATCCCTGAAATAAACGTAGCTGTATTCATAATAGTCTAACTTAAATTTTGAGCTATAGCATGTTTATTTACGTGCAATATTGACTGGGATATCGCCAAATAAAATTTGGAACGAAGTTTTGAAAATCTGACAAATTGGCTAAAAATGGCCTATTAAACTGTTTTGATAAATTTTAGAATTTCGTCAGACATATTCGCTTGTATGAATTTAATTTGAATTGAAACGTGTAACGAATGATTTTCCTTATTTATTTATTTGTTTTATTATCATTTGAAAAGCAACAAAATTTCGAAAAAGATGGCTCTTTTAATTAAGAATTGCTTCGCAGTATTCCATGTCCCATAGCTACAGGGAATTAAATTAGATCAACAACCGAACAATTTGAGACAGCTTCGTGAAGCGATTATTGCTGATTGCCATAACTTTGACCAGCAAATAAATCCAACGTTAGTTCGTTCGATAGTATGGTCACACGTGCAAGAATATAGTTATTTAATTTTCCATGATAAACGCGTTATTTACTGCCGTTGTGTTCTTCATATATCGTTAATTCCTTTACTCGTATTTAATAGGCTATTTTCAGCTAATTTTGGAACGTTTTGAAATTGCATATTCAAATTGATTTACCAATATCTTGGGTAATACTAAACAAAAATGCATGTGTTATACATCAAAATTTAAGTTAGGCCTTCGTGGATAGGATAACATTTATTTGAGGAACGTAACACTTATAGTTTTTTCGCTGTACTAAATCAAACACGTGAACTTTTTTTTGCGCCACCCGGTACATCTACTATTTACCAAATAATGTTCAATATAACTAACTTCTATAACATTCGATAGCATGACTAATTATAAAAAGAATTCTTAAATCTATTAGTTCTAAATTTTGGAATTTGATAGTCTCTCATCCTACGCAGATTTATGGTGTTGGAAGCCTTCAGAGGAAGAAGTGAAGCCAGCTTATGACCTGTATCACTGGCTATCATCTCAAATAAGTCCTTAGAGAGTTAGAGAGTCCAATGATGGAGCAGGGAGATGAGCGCAAGGGTAGTGGATAAGCCAGGAATAAAGCCGTACTGGTTGGGATCAATAGATGGTAACACTGTAGGTTTTAAGGATTTTTCAATGACATAGGATTCAGCAATCTTAGACAGTGTGAACATAAGTGAAATAGGTCTTAAATCCTTTTTAAAGTCACATATTGCAGTAGCTTTGCGAATTGGTGGAATATTGGCAAGCTTCCAGACTCGAGGGGCTTTACATTCTGCAAAGGAAGAGTTAAGAATGTCGGTGACTGGTGTAGCCAAGATGTCAGCAAATGTTCTCGGCACCCAATTAGGAAGATTGTCTGGGCCACATGCATTAGAAATACTCACAGCTCGACGTTTTCTGGTGACCGAAAAATCGTCGATAGATATTGGTAGATCGCCATCTGTAGGAATGTAATCACGATCAGATAGGGGCACATAATCTTTCATCACACTTAAGAATGCATCGTTGATCTTTCCCTCCAAAACTGACTCGTCATCACATGCTCATCCGAGATTGATAAGTTCCGTAAACAACTTAAGTTTCTTTTATTTTTATGGGACTCCATAAAAGGTGAGGATATAAGAGTGAGAGATTGAAATTGAGTAGGAAAGGCAACCCTACATGTGTTTCGACCTAACAGTCTTCTTCAGCAGGGTTTTTTAAAGGCAGGGTATATAGAATTTGCAGAGGAGAAGGAGAGTTTAGGAGTTCGGAAAATAATGTGAACTTGGATCCTCTATGTAGAAAAATCCAAACCAGAACTAGCTATAGCTATTGGTCATATCATTCATTTACTAATCTCTGTTTTGGTTTTGTTATATATGTACATGTTTTAGTTATTGTATATTCATATATTTTAAACAAAAATCTAAACCCTGCACGGTGTTAGCATTATTTTTATCCCTTATGTATCACTAATTGCCAAATGCCCATATCCCTGTCTTATAAGCTCCTACATCACTAAAGTGACTAACACCATATTTGGATGCAATCACCAACAGTCACATGATCACCCTTACCATCACAATCATTCAAACTCACACTATACCATTGAGTAAGTTAACCCTTAATTGAAGGACCAGCAAATTTGCTTCACTTCACCAATACGAACGATGAACAATAAAGTGTGTAGTGTTGGAATGTCCCTCAAACAACAAGACCTTTGGTAGGATAACTTGACTAATAACATGTATAGTAGTTACATCCTTTCACCTTCATTTTTGTACTGTGTAATTGGTTATTTTCAGTTATTTCATAATAATTTGTTTTCCTCTTGGTCTCACATTATTTTCCCAACTCCTAAACTCTCCTTCCTTCTCCTCTTCAATTTATATATACACCCCCTTCTTAAAAAACCCTGCTGAAGAAAACTGTTAGTTCGAAACACATACCCCTGTACGCTATTCCTACTCAATTTCAATCTCTCGTTCTTTATATCATCACCTTTGATCGTGTCCCATAAAAATTTCCACCTATTTTAGTTTCTACGGCCGTGATTTAATCGTAGTTTACCTATTTTTTTACGTACATGTTCATGACAGGAGTCTGAGTAAAGAAATAAAGAACAACCATTTTTGGAATTATACTGGTCCTCTCATTATTTAGGCTACAGCGCCTTAGGAAGCTCTTTTTGATTTTTTTGGGGGAGGGGGCTGAAAGCGAAGGCCCAAGGAAATTTTTAAATTGAGAAACTCTGAAATGCCATTTCCTGGACCCTGCAGCCACCCCCCTGAAATGCCATTTCCTGGACCCTGCAGCCCCCCAAACAAGCCCATTATCCATACTTTTCAAAACCTGTTGTTGCAATTTTATTCCTATTTGATTACTATATAACTGCTGTTCTATTTAAACTGTTCAAAAATCTGATACATGCTTACAAATTAGCTATCTATTAACTCTGTATTCAGTCCAATTCCATGTCAAATTTACTGCTATATAATGTAAAAATAGGTACGCACTGCGTACATGTGGTTAGCCTTTGCAATGGAAATAGGTATGCTAAGCGTACATGCATTTGTGTACGGCATTAGTGAATTATATGCCAATCAAATAGAAATCACTGAAATTATCACAAGGATATAGGGTGATTGATACACTTTAATAGGGTGCCAGTTTTCAAGAGGCGCCACCATAATTTAAAAAAAAAACTTTCAAACATGGTTGAGATTATGCAAGTGTTAGATGAATAACTTAGGTTTACACGAAGTAGAGCATTGACGGTCAAGTTGATCGCGGGCGCATGTAGAGAAACGGCATGGCTTTTGTATGTTAAAATATAGAATGGTTTTGAGCTAGTTTTAAAACGAAAAGCACTATTAAAGTGAACTGAGTCAACGTTTAAATATAAAATATATCGAAAGAAGAACCCGTGTAACATTTTGGGGGCTCAGGCGGGAATGTTACAGCAAAATTCAAGGAGAAAAAGCGATCGAGAGGAGTATTTTCACTAATATTTGTAGTGAGTATATGAATGTGGAATTGTTTATACGAGGCGAACACAGGCGCTTCCTCGATGAAATGTTTGTATTTCTACGAAGCATGGACTGAACTTGTTTAACTTTGCAATTGTGAAAGGGACTTGTGTGCTTATATTATCCATTTTAACTTGATTACTTGAAGTATTGGTGTTATAATATGGACTGAACTTGTTTAAAACTTGCAAATGGAAATGTGAATGGGACTTGTGTGCTTATATTATCCATTTTAACTTGATTACTTGAAGTATTGGTGTTATAATATGGACTGAACTTGTTTAAAACTTGAAAATGGAAATGTGAATGGGACTTGTGTGCTTATATTATCCATTTTAACTTGATTACTTGAAGTATTGGTGTTATAATATGGACTGAACTTGTTTAAAACTTGAAAATGGAAATGTGAATGGGACTTGTGTGCTTATATTATCCATTTTAACTTGATTACTTGAAGTATTGGTGTTATAATAGGGACTGAACTTGTTTAAAACTTGCAATTGGAAATGTGAATGGGACTTGTGTGCTTATATTAAAACTGTGACATTGATTAAAAGTCAAAATGGCCAACTCAGAGGTTGAAAAAATGTTATTGGAACTGGAGTCAGAAATACTTGCATTAAAGCTGGATGACATTTTGAAGTTAGCACAAAATATAAAGCTAGACGAATCTAGTGTTCAAGGTAAGAGTAGATTTACGATTCTAAAGGTTATACGGGAAGCTATAGAAGAGACAGTTGGAACGCTAACTGAGAAAACAGAATGTGTGACATATATAGAAAGTATTAAAGTATTTCTTGGTCCACCACCGCTCGAAGAGCCGGATGATCAAGAGGAGGGACCCCAGAAAGAAGTAGAAGTTTCAGAAGTGGGACCCCAGGAAAAATCAGAAGTTGTAGAATTGGAAGAGAAGATACAAGAATTGTTGAGTAAACAAAAAGAAATCAAACTAAAGGCTCAAGAGAAAAAGGGAACAGGTGTTAGTAAGAAGAGTCCTGTTCAACCAGAAAATGTTATAAAAGTACCATTGGCAAATCTTGAAAAGAGTCTGCTACACCGAGATTTTAAGATACAAGGTGTAGTTAGGGAACCCGGACAGAAAGATAAGTTGGGGTATCAATCATTAGTTTCCCAAATTGAAGCCGGTGTTAGAAAACAATACTCTGAACTAGAAATTGTTAATGCAGTAGTTCGAGCAGTCCAACCAGGACTTCAGTTAAGAAGTTATTTGGAAAGTGTTACAGACCTAACCTTGCCCAGGCTAAGGAAAATTATTCGGTTCCATTATCATGAGAAGAGTGCAACCGAACTCTATCAAATGTTAGCCAACATTACTCAACAACCAAAAGAGGATCCACAATCTTTCCTCATTCGAACTCTGACCATTCGCCAAAAGATCATTTTTGCCTCAAAAGAGTCTGGAAATAATATAACCTATGATCAGAGCTCAGTGCAAGGATTATTTCTGCATGCCCTTGAGACAGGGCTTATTGATGAGACAATCCGAGCAAAGATGAGACCAACCCTCCAGAATCCTCTGGTCACCGATGAAGATTTGATTGAAGCCATGAACATGGTTATGTCCGCAGAAACCGAGAGAGTAAACAAATTCAGTTTTTCGGGCAGAAAGTCAGCAAGCATATCAACAGTGGAGATGACATCTGAAAAAAACAAGGAAAAGAGAGAGGAGGGAAGAGTATTAGCCGCACTGAAGGCTGTCCAATCCGACATGGCGACGATGCAAAGCGAGATGAAGTTTCTCTGTGATGCAGTAACCAAAGTGCCTGAACCGGGGGATGAAATGCGAAACAATGTGGCGACGAAAACTAGTCGACCGAAGCGTGGATGTAGAGAATGTGATGAGAAAGGTTTGTCGGACACGTGTAATCACTGTTTTCTTTGTGGTGGGGCCAATCACATAGCCAGATATTGCAACATGAAGTTCAGAAACCAGGGAAACCACAAAGGGCTGCCCCCGAGGGACAGGATGTAGCCCAATCAAAGACAGAAATGAAGTCCCACCTTTGTAATTACTGTTTGAAGAAAGAAAGTAGATCAAATGAATTTCAAATATGTTCGATATGTAAAATTGTGCATTATTGTTCAAAGGATTGCCAGAGAAAACATTGGGTTGAACATAAGACTCTCTGTACATCCATCAAGAACCTCTCAACAACTGCAGGTACAATACCTGGTTTGGGAGATTCCGCAGATACGAACATGTTTGTCAGTCATCTCACCCCAAAACAGAGAGATACCGTAGTGAAGCTTGTTGGGGAAAAGTGTCAAGTCAAATGCCAACTCAATGGTAAAGAAACGGAGATACTTTGGGACACAGGAGCCCAGGTCTCAATTCTACCTGAGAGAATTTTGAAGGACATGTTCCCAGACATTCCGGTTAAGGATATACATGAGCTTTTGGGGGCTGGATCAGATCTAAAGCTAGAAGCAGCCAATAGAACACAAATTCCGTACAACAGGTGGGTAGGAGTAAATTTTAAGCTCCTTAACAATTCAGCAAAAGAAATCACAGTACCATTTTTGGTCACAAATGAAGACCTTAACTGTCCCATAATTGGTTACAACGTAATTGAACTTTTTGTGAAGGATAATGGCCCAGAAACGGCATTGTCCGCTGTTGCAGAAAGTTTTGACAATGTCAGTAACACAGAGGCAAGTGCCCTAGTTAATTTTATGAACAGCGATCTTAGCGAAAGTCTTTGCGCAGTTCGAACATCGAAAAAGAAAGTAGTTATCCCTAGTGGCCAGACCATGAATATTTCATGCCGTGCAAACACTGGACCAATAAGACGAAACAGTCCTGCATTATTTGAGCCAGATGAACAAACCCATATGCCAATAGGTCTAACAGTTCAAGAGGCTCTGACCACAGTGAAACAAGGGAAGTCTAGCTTAATAGATATTCCAGTAACTAACACAACACAGCACGATATTGCCTTACCCGGTAGACTAGTCCTTGGCAACCTACAATTGGTTCGCTCGGTTACTCCACTTGAAGTCAAATTAAAGAAGGAAGAACTGGGAGAGCAGCCAGGCAACATAGAGACAGAGATTCAGGTAGATCCAACAAAACCATCATCCCTGGAAAGTGAAGAACCCAGACTACCAGATGTAGACTTAAGTGGGCTTACACCTGAACAAAGACGAGAAGCAAAAAAGATGTTATACGAGGAAGCTGATGCATTTGCGATGGATGACAAAGACGTTGGGTGTATTGAGGGACTTCAAATGAACATTCACTTAACCGATGATCAACCAGTCCAGAAGAACTATTTGTCAATTCCCAGACCACTGTATCCGGAAGTAAAGGCTTATATAGAGGACCTATTGAACAGAAATTTTATACGCAAATCGAAATCACCGTTTTCCAGCAGTGTGGTATGTGTTAGAAAAAAAGACGGTGGGTTACGATTGTGTGTGGATTATCGAGCTTTAAACCAGAAAACTGTACCTGACAGACACCCTATCCCGCGTATTCAGGAGACACTAGACAACCTGGGAGGAAACCACTGGTTCAGTGTCCTCGACCAGGGGAAGGCTTACCATCAAGGTTTTATGGACAGAGATAGTCAGCCTCTTACAGCCTTTATAACCCCCTGGGGCTTGTATGAGTGGACCAGAATACCGTTTGGGCTAATGAACGCACCCGCCAACTTCCAGAGATTTATGGAGAACTGTTTGGGAGACCTTCGAGACAAAATTTGTATACCATACTTGGACGACGTTATTGTTTTCTCCAAGACCTTCAAGGAACATGTGCAACATCTACAGGAAGTTCTTCAACGATTAAAGAGTCATGGGGTTAAACTTAAGCCAAAAAAGTGTAACCTGTTTAAGAACGAGGTGTCATTCCTGGGTCGAATCGTATCAGGTAATGGGTATCAGATGGACCCCAAGGCGACTGAAGCCGTTGAAAAGCTTAAAGGAGTCATTCCAAAGACCGTAGGAGAAGTGCGAAAGATAATGGGTCTGCTTGGTGTGTATCGTCGGTCGATCGAGAATTTTTCGAAGATTGCAAAGCCATTATACGACCTGTTAAATAGGGACACATCTCCACCGAAGATGTCAACAGCAAGCAGAAACAACCACAACAAGTATGGCAATAATCAGTTACCATCCAAATCACTGATACAGTGGAAACCTGAACATTCCAGTGCCTTAGAAATTCTCGTTGAAAGGATAACTTCTCCACCTATCCCAGCCTACCCACAATACAATGATCCATTCCTTGTACATACTGACGCTTCGCAAGACGGTCTCGGTGCTGTACTCTACCAGAGACAAGCAGGCATATTGAGAGTCATCGCATATGCATCCAGGACATTGACCCCTGCAGAAAAAAATTATCTTCTTCATTCTGGGAAACTAGAATTCCTGGCATTAAAGTGGTCGATAACCGAACAGTTTCGCGACTACCTGTATTATTCACCAAAGTTTACAGTCTTTACCGATAACAATCCTCTTACCTATATCCTCACGACTGCCAAGCTTAACGCCACCGGGCTCCGATGGGTTGGTGAACTCTCCGACTTCAACTTTGATATCAAGTATCGTCCTGGTCGCAGCAATACAGACGCTGACAGTTTATCCAGGTTGCCTGGATACTTCGAAGAGTATATGGAATCGTGTACCCAAACAATATCGCAGAAAGAACTTGATACGTCCATCACTTCTATCTGTGCCCTTGGCAAAGGGGATGCAATTTGGCTCACTTCCTTCACCACAGATGAAAACATGTTGGGTGACGACGGGGCTTTCCTTCCTTCTAATGCCAGTTGTAGTCAAATCAGAGTAATTGACATAGCACGAGAACAAGACAACGATCAAGACGTCAAACGTGTAAAAGAGTTTATCCGATCTCAACAAATTCCAACACCTAAAGAGCGAAAATGTGAGACACCCGAGGTGAAACGATTTCTGTTCGAATTAGCAAAACTCCGAATTGACCCTAGTTCTGGTATTCTATTCCACCGATCACAAGTAGTTCTACCAAAAAAGATGCGCCGTAGAGTGTACAAGGAACTGCACGAAGACATGGGGCATCTTGGATTGGAAAGGGTTCTTGCTCTTACCAGAGAGCGTTTTTACTGGCCGTATATGAGACGAGATATAGAACATTTTGTTACTCGTGTTTGCCACTGTTTAAAGAACAAGCGTCCCACACTTCCAACCCGTGAACCCCTCCATCCCATAGTTACGACTTCTCCCTTCCAACTGATTGCCATCGACTATGTTCACCTTGAGCGCAGTTCTGGAGGCTATGAGTACATTTTAGTGATCGTGGATCATTTTACTAGATACGCTCAAGCATATGCCACGAAAAACAAATCAGGTGCAACCGCTGCGGAGAAGATTTTTAATGACTTTGTTCCAAGATTCGGCTTCCCGGAGAAGATCCACCATGATATGGGTAAAGAGTTCGAAAACAACCTATTCAAGCAACTAGAGAAATTGTCTGGGGTACGTCATTCCAGAACCACCCCTTATCATCCTCAGGGGAATGGTCAAGTCGAGCGAATGAATAGAACTTTGCTTGGAATGCTGCGGACTCTGCCAGAAACTCACAAGACAAAGTGGAAAGACCATCTGTCTAAACTTGTCCATGCATATAATTGCACTCGCCACGAAGCCACCGGCTACGCTCCTTTCTTTCTCCTGTTTGGTCGCTCTCCACGACTACCCATTGATCTAGCGTTCAACCTGAGAGATAAAGATGGTACCACCACCTATTCCCAGTATGTCTCGAAGTGGCAAACAGCAATGAAGGAAGCATACGCCAAAGCTTCCAACCTAGCATCGAAGAACGCCTCGCGAGGTAAAAAGCAGTACGACAAGAAAGTCCGATCGACAGTTCTTCAACCTGGAGACCGGGTCTTAGTACGGAATTTGACACCAAGAGGAGGCCCGGGGAAGTTGCGGTTTTTCTGGGAGGATGAGGTACACGTTGTATTATCAAGGAAAGGCCCAGACAGCCCCGTATATGACGTCCAATCGGAGTCCAAGAAGAAACCTCGTACGTTACATCGCAATATGCTACTCCCCTGTGACTACTTGTCTACCGAATTGGCCGTGGTAGCGCCTAGACAACGTCGCGACCAGGATCGTTTATCTACCCATAACACATCTATTGATGACAGTTCATCAGATGACGAGGAAGAGTACCCTTCAGTTTCACATCGCATGCCATTAACTGCCGACTCGAAGCACGATGTATCCGATGGAGAACAATCGCTGGAGCTACCAGTGCAGGTCGAAGACAACGTATCAGACGAGTTACAGCCGGATAATCGGAGTGGTAATATCCTACCCACTGAAGGCGAACCTGAGGAACCTTTCGAGATACAAGGAGAAACAACTGAAGAAATTTCGGAACAGCAGGATGAACATGTACCTGTATCTGATGGGGGGCAGGAAGCCCTTCCTCCTACTAATAGCCCTCCACCAAGAAATCGACAAGCTCCACAACGACTCACCTACTACGCTCCAGGACATTCGGCCTGTTGTTATTGTGGAGCAGTGATTCTGCCATTCAACCATCGAACGCCCCAATCCCCTTACCTTCCACCAGAGAGACAACCTTACCGCCAAACTCTGCTGCAACCCTGCGAAGTCCCACAACCCTTCCAAATGCCCGCACCTTTCCAAATACCACCACCTTTCCAAATACCACCACCTTTCCAAATACCACCACCTTTCCAAATACCACCACCTTTCAGCTCCCACCACCTTTCCAATACCACCACCTTTCCCCCTACAACCTTTCAGATCCCACCACCTTTCCCACTCCCATAACCTGAGGATGGCAACTATCCCACATTCCCACTTCGATAGAATAGTGACAATGAGTTAATTAAGTTTATTTTGTTAAAATGAAAACAACATTTGGTTTAGATTCACTTGTAAGGATTTTATAATCCTCGTAGAAGTACCGAAGATACTTTGAAATCAGTTACAGGACAAGAAAAGACAAGAAAAGAAGAAAACAAAAGATTTGACGTTGGGAGGGCTTGATCAACCCAACCATTGTTTTGAAGGAACAGAACAAACGTCAGAACTGTTATAAGTAGTATAGTAAAGAATTGATTTAAACAGACTCTCCGTGTTAGGTGAATCAAAATGTCAAGGATGCCATTTATTTCAGGAGGGGGAGAGTGTTAGATGAATAACTTAGGTTTACACGAAGTAGAGCATTGACGGTCAAGTTGATCGCGGGCGCATGTAGAGAAACGGCATGGCTTTTGTATGTTAAAATATAGAATGGTTTTGAGCTAGTTTTAAAACGAAAAGCACTATTAAAGTGAACTAAGTCAACGTTTAAATATAAAATATATCGAAAGAAGAACCCGTGTAACACAATCATCAAAAATAGAAAGCTACGATATCCCACGTTCTGCATCTTGTACATCGGTAAATTAAATAAAAATATTTCCTACGGAAATATGGTTTTTTATGTCAAGCCTGAATTATAGTGATAAGATAAAAGTAGGAAATAGTTAGATTGGATTGTGGCAGATTAAGGTGGGACTTGGCGGAGAAGGAAATTCCGGTGCTTTTACCTACGTAAGAAACATTAAGTCAAGGCCAAATTTTAGCTACTAAAAGCAAAGCAAAGTTATTCACTTCTCAATTCAACCTTTCTCGTGATCGAGTGAAGACATACGAATTTTCTTTGACGTTTTGGACTTCTTTCTTTTACCTTTATACAGGTGAGATTTTTAATTATTATTGCTCTTATATTATTCTTATATTTTGATACTTTTAATTTGGGTATTATGGAATTGTCACGCCCAAAAGTTCTTGTTTTTGGACACTCGTTTGTCAAACGTACGTCTCCATCGCGATTTGCGCTCTAATTTCGACGTCCGTGCGGCCATTAGTTTTAATATAAAAAGGGCCTCCGTCAAATTGCATGGAATTGGGGGACGCACAGACAAGTTGATCGCGTTTGATTTAGATAAAGTTTGTTCATTTCGGCCTGCCATTGTAATTTTGGAAGTGGGTACTAATGACCTTAGCCATAGCAAACCCGAAGTAGTGGGTTCCAAAATCGATGACCTCGTTCATCTTTTACTTCAGCTCCCTTATGTTCAGATAGTAGGGGTTTGCCTAATTACACATCGGGCAGCTTC
>CACRXK020001270.1:0-57096 GCA_902702795.2 Paramuricea clavata | reverse complement strand
GGTATTGAAGGAACTAGATACTGTTCCGAAATATCACTTACTCGAACCGTCCTGACCGCGTAGCTCAGTTGGAAGAGCATTGGGCTAGTATTCCAAAGGTCGTAGGTTCGAATCCCACCGTGGCCTGGCATATTTTTCAAGCTCGCCCGGTGTGGATATGCACTCAGAGTAACATCGCAAACATATTATTCACCTGAGTACACACCAACACAGAAAAAAATTCATATTACAAGAACACATTAGTATTGAAGGAACTAGATACTGTTCCGAAATATCACTTACTCGAACCGTCCTGACCGCGTAGCTCAGTTGGAAGAGCGTTGGGCTAGTATTCCAAAGGTCGTAGGTTCGAATCCCACCGTGGCCGGGCATATTTTTCAAGCTCGCCCGGTGTGGATATGCACTCAGAGTAACATCGCAAACATATATTTTACTTTATCTTTCTAAAAAAACATTTCCTCGCGACGTTTTTAATCATGTTTATACTATCGTTTTTAATCGTGTTTAAACGTTCACTATTTAAAAGAGTGCTTTCTTTGCATGCAAGCATGTACGTTGTTGAGTGAATTATATATACTTTGTAAAGTAAGCCTGTTCTCCCAAACTTTCACGCGTGTTTCTAGTCTTTCTATAACTCTATAGAACACGGAAAATGTTTTCTATTTCTTAATTTTATATCATAATAATAATAATTTCAGGTTTAAAATTATAATAAGTTTAATATAATAAGTTTAGTTTTTAAAATTTACCGTCAAAATCGTTTGCAATTTGCGAACTTGCTTGCGAACTTGGTTCGGAATTTCATAACGAATTTTGATAATTTGATGCGAAACTTTCGAATTTGATTGGCCGGTTTCCAATCAACTTGATGATCTCGTGTTTATAGTTCCCAAATTCCCAACCAACTTCGCAATTGGCGTGGCCAAAGTTTCGTGAAATCAACTGTAAGTCTGAAGTTAAAAAAAGAAGAACATAGTGCACCAAAGCATGAATTCCACAGTGGCGCCGCCGAGGGGGGAGAGGGCGTTCCCCCATGTCAATGTTTTTCAGAGTCTATATATCCCATCAATTACGATTAAGTTATTTATCACGACTTATAGCTACATGGCATTTCTGAAACCTAAAATTCAAATATTTTCCGGAGGAGCATGCCCCTGGATGTTCACCCACCCCATTAATATTAGTGAGTTTGGCAACCAACAAAATGGCGACGGCAGAAACCACGATTACTTATACTTTTGTATTTGAGCGAAAACATACATTAGCCCTATTCACATTAGAGACGGACAAGTCGTCTAGACGAACAAATCGTCTCTCAAAAATCGTCTTCACAGACGGACAAGTAGTCGAACAAATTCAGACGACTTGTTCGTCTAAAATTTTGTACGACACGTTTTCACATCTGATGATTTGTCCGACTAAAAGACGATTTTGAGACGATTTGTTCGTCTAGACGACTTGTCCGTCTTTTAATGTGAAAACGGCTAATTACTAAACGTTTAAAAGCACTTGTTTGTCTTCTTTATTTTTAAATAACCCTGAAATTCCCTGAAGTAGCAATAGAAAGTGTATTCACATAAAACACCACAAAGGACTTGAAGGTTTTAGTCTGTTGGCGTACGTGCTCATGAGCCGTGAAAATGATGTAAATTATGTTCTAGCAGTTTGAACAACTACGGCGTATGCAAATTATAGTCGCCTTAGCTTCGTCTTAGAGTAAAGATGCTATTGTCAGGGGCGAAACTTGAGGGGGGTATGGGCGGATGGGTGACACCCCCCAAATACGAATCATCCCGATTGGCAGGGCAATCAAAATGCGAAAAATTCCAATAAATAAATGAATTATGAGTACAACTTTAAATGATAGAATATGTATACTTATTATAGCTAGCAAACAATAAGCAGTTCGTATGCATGCACATTGGCATCGCAGTTCAATTATACACGTAGCTTAGCGATGTATTGTATTAGCGCTGGCGCTGCAGGCTGCAGTGGTTTTGGGAGGGCAATTCTGCCTGACACCCCCCTAATTAAAAGGGGCTAGTTTCGGCCCTGGCTATTGTTGATGTCGTTGCCGTTGTATTTGCCAAACTCTCTATTCTCGTTGTCACTACGGAGCATAAATATATCATCCTTATAAAAGCTAATAATTAAAAATGTAGAATTTTGCGTTTCGAGACAACATGTATATACCATTTGCGTACTGGGCATTGTCCAAAGCACAAGAACCCGAATAAGGAAGGGTAAGGCAGCTGACCGCAAAACCAAGCATATATTGATTGTATTGATGCCAGTTTATTAAAATATAGACAACGTGGAGTCGTGGACAAAAATGTAATCCCAGATTTCCCCTAATAAGAAACAATACTGTCATTAACCCATTGCTGCCCGACTGACCTGACCATTTTTGCACAAATTGAGATTTTTTTCAGGCACTGGCATATATATTGCCAATGAAGGGAACTTCGTTGCATTTCGTTGTGACTAAAAATGTATGACTTTATATGCAGCAATACAGCATTTGGCCAACCAGTGGCGGCGCTAGACCTCTTTGAATTTTTGAATTGGGGGGGGGGGAGGGTGTAAATGAATTTTTCCGAGTTATCAGGTCACACACCAGTGCCTTTAGCGCCAGCCCTGCAGTGGCCGACCTTACCATTTTATTTACTCAACCTTAGTTACTGAAGCAAGTATACCTGAGCACATGCAGAGGTTTATTACTTCATACATTTCAGCTTTTTACAATATATATATATATATTTTATCGCGATTCACAGAATATTTTTCCATATACATTATAAAACCACGATTTACGAAGTAAAAAGTGAATATAACTAATCACCAGTACTAATCATAGACTGCAAGCAGGTCCCTAGCTCCTTACCACGGGTTTACATTCCCCACTCGCAGTCTATGCTAATCACGAATACCCTATAGTCATGCACGGGGCCAAGCGGGGAACCCACCGAACCGCTATGAATAGGTATGCGCTTTTTGCGCAGGAGACTAGGTAGGGGGAGTATTATAAGCCGGAAGTAAGCTCTTTAGGAAAGTGAAAGCTTCCGCGAACTCTCGCAATTTTTCTTGGAATATCCCATAAACTCCTTTGGTTCAAACATGCCTAATGCTAAGAAAAACAATAAATGGAAGCGAGCGTTCAAAGAAAAGTTTTCAGAACTCTCTCATAAATGGGAAATGGTCGTTGTTCAGAATGGCCAAAAACAAGATTCGGTCAAAGACGACATGAAGACATGTAAATTCAAATCGAAGACGAAATTTGAATGCCGCAAATGTAAGCACGCATGGACGTCATTGTTCGCAATGGTCGTATTTCAGTTTAAACTACGACGAAATGTACATGGCGAAGTAAAGATGCATTTGATTGGGCAACTGTGTAAGAAATGTTCCAGTGATGTATATGAAAGACCAATGTGGTCAGAGGAACAGATATCGGCGGCCATGGCAAGGCTACGACAGCGTGTCAATGAAGCGTATTACGGCGCAGAGAAACCGCGAAACCGTTCCAAGAAGAAAGAAAAAAACAATATGCGAGGGCCACATATCCAGGACCTGTGCGAAGCCTGTGCACTAGGAGTTTGCACACGAAGTTAACAATTGAAGAATGAATAACAATTACAACGACGCTTGTTTTTGACGTTTCATATCGTTAATATTTAGTTTGCATATTTATAATATTCGTATATTTTCATAGAGATTGCATGTATAATCGCAACGAGATGACGACACCAAAACAAATTGTAGTTTATTATCGGAATGGTATTGGAGTACCAATTGAAATGCAGGTGTTGTGTTGTGGTTCGCTGCAGTATAAAATATCGAGTCAACCCGCTATATATCCTTCATCATCGACAATAGTCTTGGAGGAGTCGTCACGTTATAGTCCCTCATATTTTCATATTTTGTTTCATGCACACGGCGGAAGTGAAAAATTTCAAAAAAGTGACTGTGAATAGCACATTGTGTATTAAATATATAACCACTGGCACAGCTGGAAGAATGACGAACCTAGTCTGTTTATAATTTGCAATAAGAAGTTAAATTCCATTAAATACAGTATATTGTAATCATTCACCAATATATCACATTTTGTTTTTCACCTGTGTCACTTCATACTGCATGGGTAACAGCCAGGATTGCAAGAAGAAGTTAAATTCCATTAGGCCAAATAAAAAAAATAGTTTGTTTCAGGTTTCACAGCTATGTTTTATATGGGTATAGGTAGGTCGGAAAAACGTTTTATTTAAAAACGTTTAAGAATTTATCTCAAGTATGCAATAAATATAAGTTAAAACTCATTATAAACTCTTATAGTTTTTATTGTTTTTACATGTGTTTCACGAGAAACATGTTGCAGTACATGCAAGCCGTTTGACATGTGTTTCGACATGTGTTTCATTTGTTGTTTTTTTTGTTGTTTTTCGTTTTTTTGTTTTGACATGTGTTTTGCAAGAAACAAGCGCATCAAGGCATTTTCATCTTTTTTCAGCCGTAGATCCCATGTCAGATACTGAGAATAATGTACGTTTTTAATATTTTATTCAACTGTTCTTTGTGTTAAACTACGATTTAACATGACTTGATAATTATTAAATTATAAGCAAACAAGAGAAAAATTGTAGACAAATGAGTCTGATGACTATTTATATATTCTGCTATTTACGAAAAGATGATCTCTACTGGGAAATGTGAATAAAATGTTTATGGTCGGTCATATTTTTGACAAGTCGGTCGGAAACCTGAAACCAACTATTATTTTTATTTGGCCTTAAAGTAACAATATATTGTAATCATTCACCGATATAATATTAATCACATTTTGTTTTTCACCTGTGTCACTTTATACTGGATGGGTAACGGCCAGGATTTCTACTTAAGTTGAGAAATATGGACGATACCCAACAAGGATGATCATCTGAACCATCCAAATCAACACAAAACCACAAGCCTTAATACACAAGACTTTTGGGTATAAACGATTAGGCCTGTTAGATGGTTCATATGATCATCCCTTACAAATCCTGGCTGTTACCCAGTATAAAGTGACACAGGTGGAAAACAAACTCGGATGTGATTAAAATATTATATTGGACCATTGGTGAATGATTAGAATCATACTTTAATTGAATTTAACTTCTTATTGCAAGTCAACTCCGTACTTTGTAAAGTAGATGAAATGTATATTTTGAAAGTCTTGCAAACTAAAAAACCCAATACAAAACTTAAAATTAAAATAACTGGAGAAAAACACGAATATACCTTTTGCTTCTGCTATGTTTTCTTTTGTAGTAAATTGTTTTCCATCCACCTTTCTATCGAGATCAATGCTATCATCCATTTCTTCACCAAGTCCTCAAATTTAAAGTCAAAGACAGCGAACTTCCCAACAAGCTACAGATATATATATCAAAATCATGTATCAATATTATATGTGTGCGTGCATATTTACCACATTTGAACTACGATTCGAACCTGCCTTTGTAAAATTACTAAAATATAACAAAAAATAGGTTTATTAAAATTTACTGAACCGCAACAAATAAATTATTTCTTAGCACAATTAATCTAATACGGTAATACCGTGGTACATGCAGGTTCTTGGTTAACTTGAAAAAGTCGTAAAACTTGCTACATGCAGCATTTTTCTATTGAACGCTGCATGTAATCTATAGTGGTCAAGCGTGCGTATAGATCATAGAAATAATAGACATGTCTATGTCTATTATTTCTATGGTATAGATAGATGGCGATTTAAAATAAGTTCTAAAAAACTTTTAAAAAAAAGTATGGAAATAATATACAATTTCTTTATGGTTTCCGTGTTTGGATGGCCTGATCCAAACACGCGGGATGTTGCGAGAGTTCGGAAAAGCGTGGATTTTGCGCGCTTTCAATCTTAACTCGAGCAACATTCCCAAGTGTTTGGATCAGGCCATCCAAACACGGAAAGCATAAAGTAATTGTTTTATAAAATAACAACAACACGATATAGTCTACTGAATTTCCGTGTTTGGATGGCCTGATCCAAACACGGGTTTCGACCAATCAGAGCACGCGTTATATACATGTTATTTTATAATAAATAATATATTAAAAGTAATTTTATAGTGTTTGTATAAATGTTACTTGAGCCCTACCTACGCCGCCAAAAACTGATTAGGGGTTACCCCCCAGAAAAAAATTAACTCACGATTCTTATGTTATTATTTGCCGATATTTTCTTATGGGTACTTTTATCAGCATATAGCTAGGTATTACGTACTGCCCCCAATTAAAGACGCATTTCACATATACCAACGGAATGAGATAATAAACAAAACTAGAAATGTGATATAGGCAGCGTTTACACTGTACCGTTTTCGTAGCGTTCTCGTATTGTTCTTAATCCTCAAGGGAACGCAAGACAATAGTCTAGTTCTCTCGAACAATACGAGAACGCTACGAAAACGGTACAGTGTAAACGCTGCCATATTAACGGCCATTAACCTTGAACGGTCTGCATGCCAGTGTAGGTAGTGCCAAATGGACGAAATGGTGTCGCAGAATATTAGAGTATTCTAGTATTCTACCAGAGGTATTCTACCCAAAAAATGCCATCATGGGGTCATGGAGCTCGAACGAGCTTAAAATATGTACATACTATATACAGAGATGTGTGTGGTGGATATATATATTAAGGGGGAGATCCGATCGAGGATCGAACATGTTCTTGTTGAAATTTTAGGACTACACCACTACATATACTATATTTATAATTATACAGACTATAGCTATTTCCGCTTACACGTTCAAAATTCCATGCAGACAAAGAAGGAATTTCCCAACGGAATTAAGCATGTCTCACAAACACTCTTTCTTTAACGTTAAGTTTAAAAATCCAATGAATTTTGGTCGACTTTTGCTATCGAGTATTGTACTGGGTTAGACTTAGAAGAGCAGATAGAATCCGAAATAGTTAAAATCATGGGAATTCGTTAATCTTGGTAAAATCATGGGAATTCGTTAATCGCTTTTTTATGAAAAACAAAACGGCTTGTGGGACGTAGCGACCGTGACCATGCACGGAATGTCGGAACGACAATTATCGTGTCTTGTGCTCGATTGCCAATCACAAACAGTATTCCCTGTAATACTGGACTTCGTCTTGATTCCAATTCCACTTCATAAATGTAAAAAAGTAAACGATGTAAACGTAAACGTAAACATGAATCGTATAAACTACGTACCTTAAAATATGTGCATCATGCTTTTCATTGTGAGTTATGTTTGATCATTAATACCGTTCTGCAGAAGACGATGTCAAGGCGTCCTTATATCATCTTTAACAATTATTAGTCCCAAGAACATTTCAGAATTTTGAATATATAGGTTTTTCGTTAATACCAACTCACATTACCACGCCACGAGCAGAGAAACTACCAGCACAACATAACACAGTCAACATACGGGATGCGAAAATGCTGTGGTGGTAGCTATAATTATCATTCTCATGCATAAAAGAGACAAGTGCGCTGGAACAATTGATTATAATGAAGGCGCGCTATTAGTTAATTGGTGATAAATATTATGCCCCTAATTCAACTGCTAGCCAAATATTTTAATAGTCAACTGGCTGGCGCTCGGGTTGACGAGGGCCGGTACTTCCTTCATTGATCAGTCATTAGTAAATCTTTTGTCTATCATCAACAATGCGGCGTAGGAACAAACAAGCTAAACTTATTTAAACCTTCGTACCAAACAGCATAAATGTTTAGTTCTTTTTAGATCTCATTACGATTTGCTTGATCAAGTGTGGTAATAGGCTAGTGATAAGAAAACAATACACACTAATGTCACTATTAAATTAGGCTTCGTTGTTTTTCATACATGCATGCTGCATTTGTAGGCATGTAGTAAAACACTGACTACCGGAACACCGGAACACCACCGGAACACCGGAACACCACCATTTTGTTTGGGGTTAGGGTTAGGATTAGGGTTTGGGGTTAGGGTTAGGGTTGGGGGTTAGGGTTGGGGGTAGGGTTAGGGTTAGGTGGTGTTCCGGTGGTGTTCCGGTGGTGTTCCGGTGCATTTGTATACTCGATCGCGATTTCATAGTAAATGGATGGACAACTTGAGCTAGCTCGTGTCTCACCGAGATTTCCAGACTGGAAAGTGTTCTTCCGTGTTTAAATATCTCAGAAAATAAATATCTTTAAATATCTCGGCTAGTTCTTAATTGCTGTTTTTCATATATACTGTATACTCCACTCGTGAATAGAATGACATCTTGACTCTTATATACGGCTAATTTGCGGGTCATTTACCAATTCGCAATTGTCAAATTGATAAAGACTAGCTCACTTAAAATTTCTAGATTTGAAAAGAGTCTATATAATGATTTGCAATTTCTAAAGCTTCAAAGCGGTAACTATTCAATTCCTTTGAACCTACTAGACTGGGAATGCGCGCGTTTGATAGTGAGATAATCTTTGTAAAATCGTGCAAATGGTGTCATAAGACATCAATTTCACATTCGATTCGGCAAAACAAATTTGTCGAAATATTTTATTTCAGGCAGAACTCGTCGCGGAAAAATTTCATTCAGGATTTCAGCGGAACAAACTCGTCGAATATCTCCGATTCGGTGAAGCTGAAACAAATTGGCAAGGTAAAAAATGCCGAATGTAAAATTGAATTATATGACAGTCCATTCACGCGCCAAAGTTTAAGATATATTTCTTCACATGCAGTTAATAGAATAGACGGTGTGGAAAATTCATTACAATAAAGCCCCGCACAGACGAGAAATTTTCCTTGACAATTTTTCCTTGACAAGTTTTATTTGCTCGTGTGCATGGCAAAAAATTGACAAGTTTTCGTTGACAAGGAGCTAGCCTGGTCCAAAACGTGGTCATGCCAACTTTTGAACCAGGAAAACTGTTCGTGTGTACTGTGTACGGCCGACCAGGAAAAATTGACAAGGAAATGCTTTGATTTGAAGATGCAGTATTAAAGTTTAATTCGTCTTCAGGCCTATATAGTAGATATGCATGAAGTATTTGGACGACACGGCAACATACAGGCTCGTAAAACTGGTCATGGAAAAATTGATCAAAAAATTGTTTGTCGTGCGCACGACGGCACGAGAAACTAATAAAGTTGACAAGAAACTCAGTGTCAAGGAAAAATTGCTCGTCTGTGCCGGGCTTAACAATATAAGTCATTATCGATGTTAGAAATGTTATATATAGTCAACTTTTATTCATAAATATGTTCCTTCATGCACTGTCACGTGTGTATTATATTTGCCAAATCCACCAATAGCAATTTCCAATTTAACCTATTCGAGTCACGGATAGGTAACTTTCCTAAAACATTGCTAGTATTGGTTAGGCGAGACTTTTTTATTTGTTGGTTTACGGATTTTACTTGAAAAAAACCCAGGTCGGTATAGGTCGGAAACTGAAAATTTAAAAAAACATTGTTTTTCAAGATTGTCACAACGATAACATGAGCCAGTATTGCAAAGTTTACTTGGCGTGTACTTCATGTCAGATCACCCCAAATTAACTAAAATTAACTAAAATCGTAAATTGTTGACATCCAAATTTTTTAATTTTTCACTTTCTGAATATTTAATACGGTCGGCGGATCCGTAAACCAATGAATAAAAAAAGTCTCGCCTTAGTTGGGCAAAAATACAATACGCACGTGAGTCGTGACGGTGAAGGACCAGATTTATGAATATAAACGTTTCGAAACGTTGACTTAGGGCCTGTTCATATGATCCCGCTTACCGGGACGTCCCACTTAATTACCGATGATCACGCCGCCTAGTTATTTTCCTACAAAATTTTGCATAGTGTTCATATGAGAAAGCGAGCTGGCCCGCTTGCCGAGATCTTGCTTGAATTTGCCGAGATCATAGGTAGGCGGGATGAAAATTTTTCCATTATGAACACGCCAGCCCGCTTCCCTGATGAAGTCAGACAAGTCTTGCCGTTTCTTTTAACACTTTTTACTTAGTTTTATGTTTGTTTTGTAAACAAGTATTAAATATGCACCTAAAGCAATACTTTTTCTTGTAAATAAACGAAGAAAAACACTAAAATCGCTAAATATTTGTGTTGCTTGACTGAAATGTAGAAGTTTTGCATACGCTAATTATAGAACTACATTGACGATTGTAATTTCATCTCGGCAAGCTGGACGAAATACTCCATATGAACGCACGGAAATATTTGTCTCAGTAGGCAAGACGTCTCGGTAAGCGGGATCATTTTTCATTGGCTCGATTTGACAATTGCTTTTGTGTTCAGAACAATGAATTGCTTCGTTCTTTAGAAAACTCCCATCCAATTGGAGACGACCTTCCGAGGCACTGCGAGGCTCCCCATCATATGAACAGCGCCTAACATTGATAATGATTATATAATTGTTATTCTAATGAGTTTCCACTGAAAAAATTATCATATGGATTGCGGTTTCAAGTACAGACGTTATAACCAATGTTTGATTATAGTTCATAGTAACAGAGGTTCGATTTTGTTCCAATTTTTATTGATATACAGTGTATATCATACACTGCATTAATACATTATTAATAATGCAATTGATTAAATACATTACCATTAACTGCATGGTAAGGCCTACATATGACGTTGCCTATACATTCAATCTTTCAGCTTAAGTTTACTGTACGTATTATTGCCTATCTTAATTGGTAAATGATATAAATAAAACTACAAATAGCCGTGCAATATCAAACATTATAAAGTGCCAAAATGTAAAATGAAATAAGAAGTTTCAAACGAATGTTGTTGGTCAGCGCAAACAGTCCCAACATGCTTTACGTGTCCACTGACCATTTGAAGAAGGGAGGTGGAAGACGCCAAGTTTGTTAGCTGAAAAACAATAGACAATAGTGTAATGATTACAAAGAAACTAATTTGAGGAATACAGGCATTGTTCCATCACCCAGTGAATGCAAAAGGCGAAATGCTATACTGAGCTGTAGGCTATATCATATCCTTAACTTTTAAAATTCCACACGGCCATTCCGCAAGCCATACTGCCATTCCACCTTTTGTATTCATCGAATCGCCGTCAACAAAACTGCATGTACCGTTTCACCCAAACCATTTGTGACAATTAACTTTACCAATCAGCTTAAAAGACTGTTTGCCATTTCAATCGTATCGTACCAAAACGTATAGCGTATTTCTTTGTTTTCTTAGCATGCAAAACCTGCTTTCCATATGGTCGTAATGGTCGTAAAAATAGAGTCACGACTTTCTCAAAGGCCAGTTTCAGTAATAGTTTATATATACCTGTAAACCACATATAAATCATGAGTAATTCTCTAGTTATTATCACTCCGCGTATTTTAAGTTCTATTAAAAATGTGGTATTTCGGCTGATGAGAAAGATCGTGACTCAACTTACGACACAACTAGAAAAATGCTACTCTACAGTACCTTACGAATCTACGATACGGTTGAAGTCGTCAAACAACATTAGGGAGTTTACGATCTACGACGCGGCTAGCCTGCATGGCAGGCGGTTCCTAAAATTGGGCAAGCCTGGGAAATTAGACCGCCTGCCATGCAGGCTACGACGCGGCGGGCTCGACGACGCGCTTTCAAAACAAAGAAATTTGGTGTTGCCACAAACAATAGTATTATATGTTTTATCGCCATGCAAACCTACAAAGAACTTACAAAAAAATTTGTCATGCAAGACAAAAACTGTCAATAATTCGTGGTCCCAGGGGTATTGACAACCGCGTTGTCATTCTCAACACAACGTTAAACAAGCATTATTACGTCTTTCAGTCAACGTGAAAGCTTAATGCGACACAAGAGGTGCTACTTAAAGTCGAAATTACAGCAAACATTGCATGCATCCCTTAGCCGAACGTAGCAGTTTGTAAGGTTATTTGAAAAAGCGTCAAATATTTATTACAATAATCAAATTGCTTACCGCTCATTCTTGAGCTGAAATAATTAGACCGCGTCGTTGAGCCTGCCGCGTCGCAGATCGTAAACGCCCTATTAAACTTTCGTAAACGCCCTATTAAACTTCTTTCTTTACAGTACAATTAACACTTTCCGAAATAATAACAACACCTTTTTGTGAAGATTATATAGTTATCAAGGATAACTGTCAACTTCTAGAAAATCAAGGACCATTGCTCATCACATCCTTACGGCTAGAAAATCAATAAGTATAGTTCTACCAACCTCCCCATTTCTCCCCATTCCCAATGTTGTGCTGTTTTCCAGGTTCAGGGTCTGATTCATGAGCATAATCAGCTTCAACAGTAATAACATTGTTCACAGGCAATGTTGCATTGGCTTCCTTCCACACATCTGGTAATATCGAATGCCATTTCCCTTCATTTGCTACTTCGAAATACTTCATGTAAGCCTTCTTATCGTTCCCAATACCATAAACTTTCTTGTTCGTGTCAATACCAATAATGTTAATAACAGACACATCAACAGCTTTCGAAAAGAACAACACAAAGTCAAAAGAATGATTTATACTGTAGATATTGCTAATGTTGGGCAACAATGCAAGCAATGCAACACTTGATAGATTCAACTTGATATGGATCCAGTTTGAGTGGTAGCCGAGGAAGGGTGCAGTATGGCCTGTTTGGGAGAGCTGCGGCAGTGTTAAGGCTTTGTCTTGATGAAAACAAACGCACTTAACAAATAGCGCTCCACGGTGACACATTAAAGTCGCTTTTGTACTTGAGGAGTTGAGGCCAGGGTTGAGAAATGCCTGCATTTTTAATATTTTTAAACTAACAGTAATATTTACTATCTAGGAAAAAACCCCAGCCTATCCATAAAATAAACGTATGTTTCCATATAATAGTTTTTCGCCTTGAACAAAAGCACGTGCACAAACGTGCACAGCTTCGTTTCTATCGAGCGTCTTTTCGGGCAGGGCCTGGGACCAGTTGTTCGAAAACCGATTAGCCCCCAGAACCTATATTGAAGCCGACTTCCCAACAGCTTATTTATAAATATTGAAATATTTCTTCAGAAATCTTGTCCGTACAGAAATACATAAACTGAAACAGCATGTTAAATGTTAACCGAGGGTTAGCGCTATAATCCAAGGTTCTAACCTTGCCAGAGCATTTCGGAAAATATGGTTGCCCATAAGCGGTCAGACAAGACCCAAACAGTTGCTGGGGCCTAAATGTTATTATTATCATTATTATTATCATTATTATTATTATTATTATTATTGTTATTGAGAGATTGCATCAGCAGAAGGAACCACACAAGGAGATCGTTTGGCAATGGCCTTTTATGCGATAAGTACCCCGCCTTTGATCACGAGTCTACAGGCCGCATCTACCGTGAAGCAGTGTTGGTTCGCAGACGATGCGAGTGGAGCTGGTCGTGTGACACAAATCAAAGATTGGTGGGATGCATTGAATACTCTTGGTCCAAACTTGGGATATTTTCCGAAAGATGAGATGCTGGATTATTGTTAAGCCCGAAAAGGAAGAAAGTGTGAGAGAAGTCTTCCATGGAACGGATATCAATGTAACAGTGCATGGACAGAAACATCTGGGAGCAGCGCTAGGTTCACGAGAGTATCTGGAGGAATATGTTAATGAGAAGGTCTCTAATTGGGTCAACGAAGTGACAGCATTAGCCGAATTTGCACTGTCCCAACCACAAGCGTCCTATGCCGCATACACATTTGGTTTGAAACATCGTTGGACCTACTTCCTAAGAACCCTGCCAGACATCCAGGACCTACTAGAGCCACTCGAAAAGGCAATATCGCAGATTCTCATCCCCGCTATCACAGATCACCAGTGCAATCCATGGCCATTCGATCGGGACATTCTAGCACTTCCAGCACGTCTGGGTGGCCTGGGCTTGGAAAATCCAAGTCATGAGGCAGAACGTCAGTATGTGTCGTCAAAGAGTGACAGCACCCCTTGTTGATCAGATTGTAGCGCAGTTACATCAGCTACCCGACGAGTCGCATATAAAATCAGCGCAACAAGCTTTTAGAAAAGAAAGAGTGCAAGAGTGGGAGGAGAGGGCAGAACGTATTAGAGAGAGTGCACCACCAAGAATTCAGCGTATATTAGATGTGGCTTCGGAAAAAGGATCATCTGTGTGGCTCACAGCACTTCCCCTAAAAGAACAGGGATTCAACTTGAATAAGAGAGAATTTCGGGACGCCGTAAAGCTGCGCTATGATTGGCCAATCGATGACATCCCCTCCATATGTGTATATATGTGGGGATACCTTCACGGTTGACCATGCCATGATCTGTAAACGTGGAGGCTTTGTAATTATGCACCACAATGAGTTAAGAAATCTGGAAGCGGAACTCCTCAACATTGTCTGTAGTGAAGTCCAAGTTGAGCCTGTCCTACAAGACATCTCGGGAGAGCAACTAAATGGAGGCTCCAACAGAGCACCTGATGCTAGACTCGACATTCGTGCGCGTGGGTTCTGGGAAAGTCAACGATCAGCCTTTTTTGATGTAAGGGTTTGTCATCCCAATGCTGATTCGTACAAGGACCTGGAGCTACGCCAAGTCTACAAGATACACGAAAACGAGAAGAAGCGCCTATATGCAAGGAGAGTCCTCGAAATAGAGCAAGGAACATTTACGCCACTCGTATTCACCACCACAGGCGGTATGGGCAAAGAATGTGTGAGATACCATAGTCGATTAGCAGAGTTGGTAGCCATAAAGAAAGGAGAAGATTATGCGACAACTATGAGTTGGATAAGAGCCAGAACCTCATTCGTTTTATTGAGATCGGCACTTACCTGCTTGAGGGGTTCAAGGGCAAGGAAAATCATGTATGATATTAGGAACATTGATTTTAACATTGAGAACGCCGAGAGTGCTATCTCTCAAACAATTTAGATTGTACAATATACAAAGTTTAATTGTTTAGTTATTTAGCGGAATATGTTAGTTTAGTTATTTAGCTACTTAGCGGTAAATATTTTAATTATGTAGTGGTATATGTTCCAGAGTTTGTTTTTAAAATTTAACTGTACATATCAACAAACATTTAGACACTTTTTTAATTATACCCAAAGAACAGATTATATAATATAGTCATTGATAACAAAAGCATTGTTGTATATAATGAAATGATGAATAAAGTTGTAATTATTATTATTAAAAATTATTATTATTATTATTATTAAAATTAATGGTTTCTCCCAAAAGGGATTTTATAAGGGTATTAGAACTGCCTGTAACTCTCTTGGAAAGCCTGCAAGAGGGCTGCATCCCCCACACCCTCAATGTAAGTTTGATTCGACAAATACTAATATTATGATATCAGGGGCGCAGCTAGACCGATAATTGGGGGGGGGGTGCATATTCATATATTTGTGTTCTGCCCGACGGATTTCTCTTGAAAGCGATTGTTTTTACGGTCTGTGAACATGAATATATGAATATACACCCCCCCCCCCCAATTATCGTGTCTAGCTGCGCCCCTGTATGAATATACCTTGCCAAGTTTCGCCTTTAGAGGTTGTCCAAAAACAGCTTGGTTTATCTCTAAAAATAGCACCAAATTTCGTTTTTGTTAGATATTTATCATTCAATGAACAAATGAAAAATATACTATGCGCTCATTTTGTCTGTAATTACCTTTTCGATGAAACAGAACAAATATACACTGTCACAGGTGAACTTGAGTTGTCAACCAAATATCCACGATTATAAAACTCTATTGAAAAAAATATATGTGTATAACATTTTACTAATTCAATAACTCTTTCGTTCAACAACCTCGCGCGCAAGTCGGCGAGGTTGTTCGTAATTCAATTTGGTCTAATAATTACTTTATACTTGAGTTAATATGATTTTTATCTTCAAAATTTGAGGAATTTGAGGATGTTACACGGTGGCGAGAAGATATGCATGAATATTATTTTCGAGTGGTGAAAACAATATTTTACGAACGAGCGCAGCGAGTGAGTAAAATATTGTTTTTGCGCTCGTTCGTAAAATATTGTTTTTAACACGAGAAAATAA
The DNA here is from genome assembly GCA_902702795.2 of Paramuricea clavata. Lineage (NCBI taxonomy): Eukaryota > Metazoa > Cnidaria > Anthozoa > Malacalcyonacea > Plexauridae > Paramuricea > Paramuricea clavata. Next base: position 41,042 of record CACRXK020001270.1, on the reverse strand, counting down.
TGAAAACAAAAATGAAAAGAAACTCAATAATAACAGATTTTATTTGGCAACCACATGAAACTTGTAGGCCTATAATTACAGAATTAAAAAACGCAAGTTATAAAGAAAGTTGATAACAATTAAAGCAACGATTTTTTAATTATTATAATTAATAAACGATGTCTCTGCATCAAGTCTCGATAATTTTAATAACTTGATAAAAACAAGTTGATAAAATTTTAAACTAAACAAAGTGGGAAAACTCGCGAGTGTCGCGCGAGGAAACACACGCACGCGTCACATATTTGTTTTCATATTTCACTTGTGAAAAATGGAAAATATGAGTGTTTTATTATATGAGTGTCAAATATGAGTGTTTTATTATATGAGTGTCCATATAATAAATAACAATATGAGGACAAATATCAATATATGTTTCAAGTCTTACCAGGAGCGGTATTTTCTGATACATTCATGGGTCTTGCAGTAGTTGGCTCTATCGTAGTCGTAGACTCTATAGGAGATAAGAATTTTTAATTATTTTTGTTTTATTCCGATTACGGACCTGTCATTATTTATGGAAGAGGGAGGGGAATTTTTCTTTCCTAAATTTTTAAAATGGAATGCCCCCCTTAAAAGAGCAGAAATTTAATGGTGACCCCCTACATATTATAATATTTTTCTATGACACCCCCATTTTCATTTTTACTCGTCAAATGGAGATTCTCAGGCGTTATGGTGTTAATTATTAAATATGAATATGGAACTGATAAGATATTAACGTACTGAAATGCCACTTTCAAATTGTTTCTTATTAATAAATTATATTATAATTAAAAGAGGAGTATTTTTATATATAACACTAAAATCATGCAGGTTCCCATTTGGTCTGGCTGATTGTAACCATGTCAAGATAGCTGATGTAGTAACACATTGTCAATTTATCTCTGCAATCAGTAAAAGACTGATTTGCAAACAGCACACAAAAGACTAGATATATCCAGACTATTTCAAATCAATGACAATGATTTAGTCGCACAAACAAATGGATACCAGGCTTATTAAACAAATTCCTTCAAATTTAATTACACTCCCCCCCCCCTATTTTCTTGAAAAAATTTAATAGCCCCTCTTCTAGTAACGTATTTATACATATGCCCCCCCTTATTATCGCTCCCCTCCCCCTTCCATAAATAATGACCGGTCCCTTAGTTGTTTATATATTCATTTTATTGCAATTGATTATGGAAAGATTCAAATGCAAATTCTCTTTTCGAAATGCAAATTCTCCCTGCCAAAGGACGTTCTTCACTCGTGAAACCAATGGCAATAAAAATCTGAAGCTGGGTCCTGTATACCTGTATCTGGAACTGAAAAGGCAACGAACATTGGGAACAAAGGTTCAAAATATGTTTGCTTGTTTTTGTATGTTAAAGCCACGGGTGTGACAGCATAGTTCCTGCCAGGTTTTGTTCTGACTTTGTCCGGATCCATAGCAACAGAGAATGATACGTTTGGTTTCTCTCCAAAGCACAGCTTGCTTAACTGAAACATACAGGAAGAAATTAAGCAATTGAAAAATCAATAGCTGCATATGTCACCCTAGTCTACATTGCTGCGTTGGAATATTACTGATATCCTTAATCCTCGATTATATCTATGACTGACTGTTGACAATTTAATACAGCGTTCCAAACTCATAATGTACTAATTTCTTGATTCGTTCTACGAAATATTCAAACAAAAACTAGAGCTGCAGTCACGCATAAAAAAACGTTCGGAATTGTAACTTATAGCCGTTCAGTTTGGTAGTCAGTTTCAGTCCGTTTCATTAAATCAGTGTGCACCCCATCAAATTGAACTCATGCACTTGAACCGCGTTCAACGTTCTTGGCGTACATATAATTATAAAAGGCCTGATTCCACGACGGCGAAATTCTGCGCGAGAAATTGTGTCTGCGAAATACGGATGGTTGCACGTGAGTGATTCTTTTGAATTATCCCACTTTTTCCGCTTTCGCAGGAAGTAGAATTGACTTCTACTCACTTGCATGTGAAGCAAAATGTTTTTCCCGCAAAGCCTAATTTATCTTTACTGCGCCTGCACCTAATTCATTTTGCGCGATATTTTTCGCATTTCGCCGCGGAAGAAACCGCCCACGAGTGTAATTAATCACGCGCCATTCGTCCCGCGCGGACAAAGCGACCGTATATAATGAAAAACGGCCTGTACACTGCAAGCAAAAATCGGGCGGAGAAGAGACGTGCGGAGCAGATTCATTATTTAAACATTAAAATAATGCTGAAGAGTAAAAAGTTGCATTACCGTAAACATAACATTATCTCCTAACTTGGTGAATGCTAACTGGTGTGAATTTTTGTTGACTTTGAGAAACTTGGTGTACGCTGGCAACATCCATACCACTTCCACATCCATAGCATGAGCATCAGAGTTGTCTTTATGGGAAATTGTGAAGGTGTACTCCACAACTGAACTGAAAAAAAAACAGAATTAATCATGCAACTTAGTCATGTCTTGTCTTTGCTTGTCTTGGAAGACTTGGCAATAAAAAAATAGTTTAGTTCATTTGAAAGAACTCTTAAAACTATATATTGAACTCTATTACAAATGTTAATGACATTTATATCTTGCTTAGTTTTCAAAATATTTCGACTGAAGAAAGTGAGCTGTTCTCCAACTTGGATTATTGATGATATGCATTTTGCGTCAAGGTCGTAGCTAAAATGAATGGACTAGAGGCACTTTTTCAAGATAGTCGCCAGAAAGAATCAACAACCAACCACTTGCAACAATACTAAACCTTGCCTTCACCCCACACCTAATCCTAACCCCCACACTAATACTAACGCAAACTCTTATTTCAATTTTGGAACTACCTCTCGTCCATCCCTTTTAGACATTACCGTTACGTCAAGAAAGGGGTAACGCTAATTTTTTATCGTGAGAGTAAGCGATCAATATGGGTCCAAAACTTCGTTTCGTTTCAAAAACATTTCAAACAATTTTGGATTGTTACTCGGTCATTTTATGTATTTTTATATGGTTAACCCTCATGGGTTAACCCAACTCCTTACGTAGTCAAGAATTAGTTCAAGATGGCGGACAACTCATTAATTCTGGTCTAAAAATTTCAAGAACTATAGCAAGATATGACAAATCGGTAATAGATTTTAATTTAAGAGTTCTTTTGAATGAGACAAACTATTTTTTAATGCCAATGTCCTTTAAGGTTACTTCACACGATGAACGTGCGTTTTAGTCTATTGGACTTTGCGAAACGAATTTTAGGTGTAACTTTACCAAATTTTCAGTGAAGAAGGCCAGGAAAATGCTGATTTCGAACATTTTCATTTGATGGGTGTTCAGTGAAACATTTTCAGTATTGGCTGACTGAATAAATACATAGGTATACCTTCGTAAAAAATATGTTTATAGTTTACCTCAACGTTTGTCTAGGCATCGGCAATTCGAATCTTCATAGACACGGTAAAAAAAACGTGTGCGGAAAATTTCTCTTCTTTAGTGGTCTTTCCGATATGCCCTGATTCTTGGATTTGTCACTGATAATTCACGAAGTTGTCAATAAAAACGTCATATCAGAAAAACCATCGAAGAAGAGAAATTTTCCGCACACGTTTTTTTTTACTGTATACCTATGAAGATTCAAATCGAGATATGTAGACAAACGTTGAGGCAAATTAAACTATAAACATATTTTGATTTTTTATGGGATACCTAAATATTTCTTCAGTCGGCCAATACTGGACATGTTTAAACAGAACACCCATCAAATTAAGATTTTCGAAATCAGCATTTTCTTGGCTTTAATTTCTTCACTAAACATTTGGTAAAGTTACACCTAAAATTGGTTGGGCCATGTTCAATAGACTAAAACGCACGTTCATCATGTGAAGTATAAACCTTAAGCAAAATCACCTTCAAACATATGAAAAATTATCTGATATAAATTCTGCATGATACGGCAGAGAACAACCAAAATCCATGAATGGTACCTTCGAGTTGCTCGATAATTCACTATGGAAATCGGTGGTCTGTCAACGGGTTTTGGATCAGTTATCTATAATTTTACTAATTAAATTAATTAATACGCGACTTTTTGCGGCAACAGTCCATGCTGTTTTAGTAAGGTAAGTTTCTTTAAACAAATAACATTATATGCTATAAATAAATATATACACTTTAGAAATAACATAGAAATTTTGAATACTAACCCTTGAACTAAGCTATCACTACCATTTGACAATGCAATAGTCTGAAGTCTTGGTCGGCGGTTGAGTGGAACGTTAGCAGTAAAATCCAGTCGACCGATCCACACTGTTTCTTCACTGCTTTTCATTCCAATGTTAATTGAGTAGTTCGTGAAATCTTCTACGTAGACATTGTCCTCCAAAACAACTTTGAATGTTAAGGTCATTGTATTATCCACATCATTATCGGTCGCAACGTTTGAATTGTTCACATTTCTAATGAGACCTAGATCAATCTCAACACTATCATAGTACGTTGTGTCACTAGTTGTTGAATTATAAGTTGCCTTGGCATTAGGGAAGTTGGAAGCTTCGATGTTTGCTCCATAAGATCTGGTTGTGAAGGATTGACTCTTTACAAACCGCATAATAGCTGAATTATTTCGTTGAGGAAGATAAACCTTGTCAAATAATATGCATTGTAAAAATAAGATTGACACTGTTCTTTCAGTCTCAGAAAATAAATGCCGAATAATAATTTACTGAATTAATAGTTTCTAGCACTTAAAGATATTGCAGATTACGGTGTTGTTAGGTCCAGGCTGCCCCAGTCCCAAACCGCATTATGTTGCCAGCAAGCATAGCCCGAGCACAGAGCAAGCTACAACAAGTATTAAAAGGTTTACTTAGTGGGTTCCCTGTAGCATGCGCAAAACAAGTACACCACAAATGACAAAGACATACTACTTTGGAATAAAGATCAAGAATTACGATTACAACAATTTTACACTCACAAATAAATTTCCATATAGCGTCATCCTTCTAATTGTGATGTTGAGCGTTACTTCAATAAGTTGTCCAATATTGATACTCATGTTGGAAGGATCTGCTGACAGAGAGAACGAAGGGACTCCTGCAAGGTAGCCTGGATCAGGTTTGTATGTTTTGATTGGACGATCTTCACTTTTGCTGGTCTGGTAACGAATCTTGATCGCAACATTCAAGTCAGCCAATGGTGTAACAGTTTCACTGACCTTTACCACTAATATTCCACCCATTGTATTGTCTATGAGAAAAAAACAACACATTTGACATTAGTACAACTTTATATACCATTGATTAATATAACCATTTTCATGGCTGATGTGTGAAAAATAACTTTTCCAACAATACTCAAATATATACTATTCCTTATTTCATCTCACGACATTATTCCATTTATTACATTCATAAATTTTTACAAATAAAACAAGCTCATTCGCATTGCTTAACTATTTGAGAATAATAAATGTACATAATCTAGCTATATAGTCATTAATTCAATCTATGAATTAATTAATAATTAACATTCCTGAATAGACTTATTTTGTGATTTTGATTTTCAATCTTTCATGCAGGGGGTCAACAAATAAATATTATTTAAATTGGTTTATGTTTGTGGGAACACTACGTCTACGACATGTTTGTTTGGTAATTAACTTAAACCCTTTGACTTAAGTGCTTCGTGCAGGAGAATTCGTCCGAAACGTTTAACCGAGTAGAAGTGTTGCAGTATTGTTCTCTTTTACGCTAAAGATGACGGGAATTTTTACCAAGGTTTTTATTTCAAGGAAATAAATAACTCAATTGGATAAGCTGCACACATACCTTTCGGCAAATTGTTGTTAGCCGGTGTGAATGTGAGAACTGATCCTCCACTTCCGTTTGTTTCTTTTCTACTACTATTCCCAAGCCAGCTTGCGCTACTGACCAAATTAACAACCGATGTTGGAAAATAAAATAGCACTGTCACATTCTCGGCGGTTTCATACGAACCATTTCCATGCTTGACTTTCCATGAAAATTGTACTTGATCGTTTATAAAATATTCTTTAATTAGTGGATCTGTGTTGTTGAGGGCTTCAATTTCGGCATATAAAAAAGGCTCATCCTGGATGTAAGAGACAAAAGGAAAATATAGTGAACTGCGCGCATAAACCAAATCACCAATTAATTGAAGAAAGCGTCGCCCAATCAACTTCTCTTCGCTACCAATTTCGTGCATAATAAATGAACGTTTCCTAACATGCTAGTCATGCAACTGTATCTGAACAAAGAATCAAATTCTTGTGAAAGCGCTATATTATGTCATATTGTACCTTAAAAATCTGTATAAAATCTTGTGTCACACCAAGCATATTACTTCCAGCATGGGAGCCAACGCCAATCCAATGTATTGAACTATTCTCAAGCATGTAATGGTCATTCACTTTTACCGAGAAGGAAAGTTTAATTGTGTTGGCATTTTGATCTTTCTTTGAAATCTGAGTTATAAATCGAAAAATAAATCCAGAATACTCTCTTTTAATGTCACTGATATATTTATATAGAATATGCTTCCAAATTTCATTCGTTTCTTATATATCCCTTGTTTTGCGCGTCACTCATCCCACTTTTCTAAGTTTTCTAATAACCACACCAGTGGTGGACACTAACGATGAACTGGGAGATCTTAGTCCATTAAATCATCTCTTAGAGCTTTGAACGGATAGACGATTAACTTATTAACTATGATTAAGTGATTAAACACTACAAAAGCGTGATTATCTATTTAGAGATAAAAAGTTTAAGCTATAACAGTTTTAAGGGCTCAGTAAATTTAGTAGTAATATGGGGGTGGTAATGTTGGGATATTTATTCAAAACCCATATGACGTCATACTTTTACAATGAGATTTAACATACTCAATGAAGATTTTACACTATTTGAACGATATTAAACGTACGAATCAGCCATGGGATAAAAAAGAAATATTAATAACGCAAAAGAAATGTGTTTACCTTGATATTCCCGAAGTCCAAAACTACTCGACTGGAGATGTTATTGTCTGCTCCAGTGTATATCATTGGTTTGGGATCTGGATTCTGAGCCTGCACTGAGCTGCTGATTTTACCAACTAGTTGAACATTCTCAATACTCAGAAAACGAAAGTCGCTCATGATCGTAGTAATCACGAGCATGAATGCAAAATCGAAATCTGGCAAAGTCACATTTACTTTGTAATCCAAGGTCGTTTCAACTTCTACAACTATAAAAATGTATTTATTTTAATAATATATTAAATATATGTTATTTACTAGCTGCGAGATCTGTACCCCAGATCTCACAAGTGGCCGAAGGCCGAGGGACGCTTCTGAGGCCAAGGGAAAATGGGTTTTTTTCAATACGGACCGACCTAAACGGTAAATAACATGTTTATTGTTCGTTGTTAATGAAATTACAATAAAATTCCAGTAACGCGAAGTATATTTAAAATCAGTTGCGTTCGTTGCTTTAGAACAAGCATGGCCAGAAAACTGCCAAAACGACGAAATAAAAACGTGATAAAAAAACTTTTAGCAATAGATGCTTTTCAACAGACATTTTCGCCATCGTTTTACAGTATGAACATGCATGGGATCTTAACTCGTGTATACTAACACATCTGATACGGTTGCATCTGATAAAACATGACTCGAACATTCTCCTGAATGAAAGTCAGAACCCTCCCAATATCATCCGTAACCACGCCTTGTCTCGCATGGAAGAGATAATACTACTCAAGAGGGGAACATATCCCCCCTCTCAAAATTTCCCCTAAATGCCCTTTCCTAGATAAAATGATGAGAAAAGTTTCCTTTTTAGGTAAAAAAGGGTGCTTCTTCAACTTTGCATTGTTTCCTACGTCTCTGAAATAGATTATATATTACCTCCTTTAGTGGTACGTGCAAACGTGATGACAGGATAGGATGTATACAGTTCAGGGGAATATTTGGGACCATACGTTACAGGGCCTGACGCGGTCGCATTCATAGTGAAAGCAACTTGGAGTAGAGCCAATGGATTGGATGTTGCTCGAACACTTCCATTGAATTTTATTTCCATATAGTCAGTAGTGTTCATCGTGAACTGCACTGTACTAGTATTGTGGTGGATGGTATTTCCGAGATATTGAAAGGCATTAGAAATATTCACTGAATATCCAGATAGCACAAGGTTCTCAGAACTTAATTGAATGCTTATTGAGCTCAGCTTATGAGGAGAAGCACTCTGATTTTGAGTCAAATACAGGCGGTAGTTAATAGTTGAATTAGCATCAAAGAATGTTTCGTTGGTTTCAGCTTCAAACGTTGATACCAAAGCATCATACTATATGTATGTAAAGAATTTTAGAATTAGACAAATGAAATGAAATGAGTACATGCAAAATGAAAATACATCTGTGATGCCTCGTATGGTCATCCGTATGCATTGAATTTACTTTTCAAGTAAATTAATAAATTAAACATTGAATAATTGTTCTAGGTAAGATGTCCACATGACTAATATCACCATTAGCATAGTGAAAAAAATTTTGTAGTGGGGTGATATGAGCACAGCGATATCAAGTAGGATTACAGGTATAATGTTTTCAGAGGAAATTTATATACATTTATTAGACCTAACCAGGAACAGCTGCGAAAAATGCAACTTTAGTCAGATGCAATTCAGCTTCTGGCTGCAATGTGGTTTCAATTTAATAATAATAATAATAATAATAATAAACCACAAGTCCATGTATATATACTGGGGTACTGCCATGTTAGGGTATGGGTAAATATTAAGATTTTGTTGGCACCTCGCCCGTTTGAATAATAGTTGAAGTGAATTGCAGATGGAAATTATCGAGTGGAAGTTTATATATGTATATAATATAATAATTTCCACCTACTAGACCCTTCAACTAATATTCAAACAAGTGAGATACCAACACAATCTTATTCAAACAAGTGAGATACCAACACAATCTTAATAATATATTTTCTGTTCTGTTCTGTTCTGTTCTGTTCTGTTCTGTTCTGTTCTGTTCTGTTCTGTTCTGCTCTGTTCTGTTCTGTTCTGTTCGCCTCAGCTCCTCCTCCGCAGTCTGCACGGGGCTGATGCTTTCGGTCGGGAGAAGGGGGGCAGTTGAAAGGTTGCCCGAATGTTTATGCATTTAACACATAAGCTGGTAAATTTGCCCGAATAGACAAATTTGTCTTGGTACTGACAAGTTAACAACGCTGGAAGATTAGAAACACTGACCATATGCATGCACACTTTAACTTACTGATACACTTCTACGTGCACGGTGGTGAAGTGATCGACGTTCTCTCCCGCCATTGTCGTAATTTTGAACACTAGTTATAACAGCAGTAGCCATTGCTTTGTTACTTTGATTCTCTTCAACCGTGTTTAGATCTCCTTCATTCTTTGCCAGGATGGTGAGAGAAATTGGATCATATTGACCATACAGCTTCCTGGTCAGACTTATAACCCCGCTGTCTGGGTTAATATAGAACAATCCATCTTCATTTCCCTTCTTGATAGAATACTTGACACGACCACAGGGACAATTATGTTTATCAACACATGTCTCCAGATCATAATCAAATGCAGAAACGTTGAGGATTTCATCACCAACATTGGTATTTTCCTCTATCTCAGCAACATATAGTGATTGTTTAAATTCTGGCTGGCGGTTATCTGCAGAAAATTAAATCTTTGGTGTTTTAATGATAACGAAGGGAAAAAACGATCACCCAAAGGTGTTAGTAAGATATCCTACTGGGTAACATTCAAAATTAGTGCATCATAAGGGGTTCCAAATTATTTATATCCTAAGAAAATTATGAAGGAAGTTCAAGGAATCCAGGAATCTTGTTATTCCTAATACCTGTATTGTCTCGTTAATTATTGTTATTGTATATGTTTATAGTTATGTATTTGTTTAAAGGTCCCACAGTAACTGGTGTATGCTGTTGTGGTGACCCTGCCATTAACTTAATGGCAAAGTTAATAAAATAAATAAATATTCTGATATGGTCATGATGAAATGACTATACTGGTCTTGCCTCTTGGTACATTCTAAACAATTTATTTTATATCTAGCACCCATACACATTTATTCGTTGGAAAGGTTTCATCCTAAGAATGTAATGTCTACTTCTATATAGTATAATCTATAGTATAAATTCTTCAAGTGAACGTACGGTATTTTGAGCATGTTTCACCAGTCCAACAATCACGACAAATACATCCCTTTTGTTTATCACAAGCACCATTATGACAGTTGATGTGTTTTTCTCTAAAGGTTACAGATTGTCATTTAAATATACCAATAGCTAGTTTTTTTGTTATTAAAAACTAAAAGACGTTTTCATAAAAGACGTTTTCAATTAAGGACTTTGGTGGCGCAGTCGTCAGGGCAAGCGCCTTTCCCCTCTGAGATCGTGGGTCCGATTCTCACCACGGACTCATGTGAAAAGAGTCAGTCAACGCTCTGCCGAAAGTCGTAGGTTTTCTCCTGGTGTTCCGGTTTCCTCCCACAGAGAAAAGTTGACAGGGTGGGTTAGGATAACAAAGTAATATCACAATTGTTGTAAACAAAAAGTAGTCTAGGCTAAGTAAGTAATTGAGTAAGCGTCAAGACCACCTCATCCTTCTTAGGTCAGTCCTAGCGATCTTTAGCGAAGTCGACCCGAGTTTTAACTTAATGACGTCACAATGTTGATATGAAAAAATCATATTCAATGTTATGACGTCATGCTGTGGAAATACGAATATGAAATGTAGAAACACAATTAAAAAACATACTTGCACTATAGGTTAAAGGAAAATCTTTTGAATTATAAAGACGAAATATCAACGAAAACAGCCACGAAAGGTTTTGAAACATCTTAACGTACTTACAAAAGAAAAAAGGAAAGATTTTCTACAAATGGGAAAAATTAGAGATCTGGTCATTATTTTCACAGATTGAACCCACAGCTGCAGATGTCTTTTTCATCTTTTGAATAAATAATAAAACATTATCAAATTCGCTTGTCGCAAGATTTGAAGCAGGGCCTTTTTTAACTATATATAACTGGGGGGAGTCCAAGCCCCCCCCCCCCACTCAACCATTTTGCCCCCCCCCCCAGTCAAAATTCCTTTTCTCTAAAATATAAGCAAAACATGGAATTTAGAAGGGAGGTTTGATATTCTAGTAACCGAAATTTGCTTTGTGAATCTTATGTCCTGTCTTTTATCTTTAAATTAAATGTCTTTTTAGAAATGCTAAACATTAATTGTGTTGTAAATTCCTTAGATTTTAAACATTTTCCACTCATGACCCCAAAGATTTGAGTTGTTGGAAGGCTCGGCTAAACAACTAGTGACCACAGGGGCGTAGGAGGCAGGAGGCCGCGGGCCCCCAACCTAATATTTTAAGGGGGGGGGGGGAATATTGCAACGAAATATTTGAATTCGAAACAAGAAGTTTTTGAGTATACAGTATATATTAGATAGCTTAAGATATACGACGTCGTCGACGTCAGCTAGGACGTCAGGGCTAAGCAGAGGACTGGGACTACATTAGGACGACATCCTAGTCCCAGTCCTCTGCATAGCCCTGACGTCCTAGCTGACGTCGACGTCGTACTCGTAGATCTTAAGCTATCTATTAATTAAATATCTGTGATCGATATTTCAGTAACAACATTTTTCGTAATAATCCATCCTGACTCCTCACGGACAGCATAGAATCATAAATCATAATAAAAGAATTAATGAAAGGCCTAACGAAAGAGGTAGAGAAGACTCTAAAAATGCCATTTCCGACGATTTAGAGACTCAAAATTTTCCCACTCGGCGCCAACCGTACGCCTCGTGAGAGTCCCCCCCCCCCCCTAAGTTTGGCGCCTCGTGGGGGTCGGCCAGTCGGGTCCCCTTAGCTTCCTACCTCCTGAGTGACCGAGTTGTGGTATTTACGTAAATATACCATGCAAGTACTTAACTGAAGATTCAGTCTATCTACAGCATAATGTAACGCTGCATGTATATCAGAAAAACTGTGTATCAGAAAATTAACGCACGAACTGCAGTCCTATATATAGGGGACTTAGGGGTAGAAAAATACCAAAAGACTCCCCTATTATTATATACGATACCACACCAAACTTTTTGTCACCAACAATCATCTGTTATCTCTCCACACTCAGTATAGTATGATCCCTTTTTGTAGGTGCCCCCTCTCCCACGGACGAACTCTTAAAAAGGCCCTGATATGAAGAATTATTACCCTCAGTATGTATTATCGCACACATGAAAACATCTGAATAAATATTTTATAACACCACTTAAGATCAGCAGGAAATCGTGTTTCAGAGACACAAGAACATTTTCTGACGATTCATGCCCCCATTGCTAATTCCCTTAAACAGCTCGCCTCCACAGGTATATAACCCTGGTTAACAGGACGAGCTTAAGAACCTTTTCAGCTGGGACCTCCTCAGTTGATTGAGTTGAGAACATTAACTGAAGCGACCGCAGCTGCCGTGCCAGTAAACGGTGCAAAAAGTAAAAGAAAAAAATACATTTACTTACTCACTACAGAACACATCACATTTATCACAAAGTTGTCCTTCATTACTTGATGTTGAAAACATGGCCAAAAATCGTCTATAAAGACTTGAAACACTGACTCCATTTTGACTGACATAACGACAATTGCAATCATGAAGACCACAAACGTATTTATGTTCGAATTTACATTCTTTGCCAGCTGTAAGCAACAAGAAATTTTTTTATCAAATTCGGAAGAAACTGAAGAAAAAATCAAATTTTCTCGTGTTATACCATTGCAATGATTTATATGCTATTTCTTTCTACTTCAAATAATATTATAATTTGATTATATTTAAAATTCGGCAAATAATTTTGAGATACATATTACCCTGTACCAAAACAGGTTTTAGATTTCTGTCTGAAGGTTTACTGTGTGTCTATATAATATTATACGTACACGTGGCAGCTTTATTTTATAGCAAACGTTTGCATGGTTCTGTATTCAATTGTTCTGTGCTTCTATAAGCTAGCGCATTATTAGTTTCAGGGTCGGAACTACCCCAAAGAAAAGTCAAGAAAGGGGGCCCAACTTCCCTAGAGGGGGCCCCGGAATGCTGGAATTGCGGAACGTGTTAAATATTAAAGAATATTCTGAAAAATTGAGGTCGAAAAAGGTCTGAAAAAGTATTTTTAACCTCCCATTATTCCAAAATAATGTTTGGAAACATTTTTGTAGGGCATTTTTTAACTATATATAACTACTGGGGCATTTTCCCCAGTGGGCCCTTTGCTTGCCCCAGTAGTGAAGCAAATATTTTCAGATGAGCTGGGCCCTTTTGATCATTAGTACAAAGTCATCCATGTTGAAAAAGTTGCATCTACCTGCTTTCTCATATCCTCTCACATTGTCGACATTCCAAGTCTGCACAGCATGGTCTTTATTTACGCATATAACTGTGTGAGGAAAAGCTTAGTTTATTCCTCAAGAGTATGTACGGGACAGATCCTTCGGGGGTGTCACTCGAAAGTTTGCCCAAATTTTTAAGGAGAATTGGAATAAAATATCCTGCATCAATTTAACACATTTTACTGATAATAAATTTGTTTAACCCATCTCCCATCTTTGCCTGAATTTCCATGGTTTTCTACATGTTGAGGGTTGCCCCCTTATCCCTGTCTTTTACATGGCCACAATTGAAATGGGGAGTTAATGACGCTTTGCGGCCTTTGTGAGTCTTTCCTGATAATTGTTTCCCTTCGTTAATAGTTTGTCTGCCAAAATTATCAAAATTAATGAAGCTTTTTTCAACACAGACAACAGTTAAGTCGGTCTTCCTATAGATAGTGTTACCCTGCTTAATTTTGTTTGCCACTACTCACTATAGTTGTTTCAAAATGTTATATGCAGTAACAAATGCATGTATTTCTTTTACTCGATTCCATGCAAGACTAGGTTTCATTTTTGAGAATGCATGACAATACAAAGTCAACTCGTTTCCGCATGTCTTCCATCTGTCAAAACTAGCGTTTTGTATATACGACCATACTTTCAAGCAGTTTGGCTTCATGTAAGTAGTTTCAGTTAAATGAGGAGCCTTTGGGGCACTCTTTCATTTTCTGAAGAAATGTCTTTTAAAGAACCTTGACTTAGAAATATACTTAGAGTGACACATTTGTTTGCTTAAACAAACGATCTGATCATTATTTATAAATTAATGTTAGCATATATATATAGACACATCATGCTGATCTAATAGTGTTCGTGGTAGCGGTTTTAGTGCTGTTCTGGTTGTAACACCTCGTCACGGAACAGGATGAATTCGGAACCGCGCTCAGACTCACAAAACCAGACGAATTAAGACGATTTATATAGAACACAGTGGTTTGTACGATTGGTACGAAATATTACGAATTGTATACCCGTGTCACAACAAGTGGGACCAGACGAACGCTTCCCAATGTTCCGCGGTCTAGTGTACACAAGAATAGTTTCAATCGTCCTAGAAAGTAGTATACCGCGAACTGAAATAGTGAAATATGTCTACTGTGATGGACAAACGTAGCCAAATGACCAAAATATCAGTCAACTGTAAGAACTAGAAAAATTGATCACAATTCTGGATCACGAAAGTACTAGTTCACCCAAAACATCTTTCCAATTTTTGCGATCGGGTAGTTGGGACATAGTTTGACACCGAAAAAAGAAACATTCGCTTACAAACACATCTCGAGCAAAACTGCAAAACAAAATAATTTACTGCTTTATCGCCATCCGGTCTGCAACTCGTCTCTTTAAAGTTACACAGACACAGCAGTCTTTAACTGTCGCAAATATATAATAGTACAAGTGTACATAGTTTGTATTTGTAATGTCTATAAACTCATTTCACCTTATAGTCCCAGGTTTAGATATATCATATATCAGTTTGCGAAACTAGCGAGAATTAATTAATTGTAAGACGAACAAGGCCACGCAGTGGGTTAGTTAAAAATATACAACCTTGCTGTACTTATCTAATCCTTTACTTTCGGTTCTACTTTATAAATTTATAACTTACCTATAAGATGTATTCCCCTGGAAAACAGTACAAACGAGATCACCAGCAAACCCATGTGATTCGCCATAATCTATTTGGGTCTTGCTGGAACGCCAGTGAATGCACTAAAGGAGTAAAGACACAGCCGAGCAATAATTTAACTTTAAGGGTTCTGTTGATCTTATGTCTATGAAGACATTAATTATTAAAGAATAGTCTTGTTTCTCGGGAGAGGGGTGGTCACTATGGACACATATATGTAAATGTTTTGGACACTGTTTAACATATGTTTTGACATATGCTATACTGAGTCTGAGATGCTTTCGGTTCTGACTAATTGACAAAAGTATGAGCCTTATAAATGAAACTAAGATGGTTCGATAAACAGTTTATAAAGTAGTGAGAAAATGTTGGAAAAAGTTGGGAAAATAAAATCCATAAAATGAGCAATAGCACTAGTATAGGTTATACCATTACTCATTTGATGGCATTACTCACTGAACCTGACATCTTAAAAAGTCTATATATGACAAAATCATCAGTTAAAATACTACTCCGTGACTAATTAGCACTAAGTAATAAACTTTTTAATTTACGGCAAACACCAGATGTTCTCTATGAAGATAATTATGTTCTTTATATATAGACTTCATTATATTATAGACTACATAACATTGTTTATGTTTGCATGCAGTATGGGATAATTATTCTAATCGGCAGACTTTTAAACATAACACGCAATGTTCAATAATTCATGAGCAATGTCTTATGGCTATGCCTATGCCTATGGTTTTGCTTCGAACAACCCCATAGCCTCCGTAACGCAGACGATGTCTCGGGGGAGCGATCATGCATTGTCGCATTACGGAGGCTAAAACAGCGTGTGAAAATACTTCTCTATTCTCTAACGTTCGTGCGCGAAACGTCAGGATCATAACCTTGAAGCCACTCTTCAACTTAGTTGACAAATGTTGTTGCTATGGTTACAAATGCAAATATAACGACTGATGTGTAACGTATACGCGGCTCACTAGCTATAGGATTCCCCGATCAAAGCGCCGGGATTTTATAACACTTCTAGAGTGTGAAAATCCTGACCTTAACCCGGCTCACTTGCCCAAGAACTATACCTGAACTTGGAAATTTGACATGCATAACCACTATATGCACAATAAGAGGCAATATTCCTGGTACTATAGATATTGGTGAAGACACTGATGTCGTTGCTACAAAGTTGAGCCGCCAGTTTGCAATTTATAATTGCAATTTAATACTAACACACGCCGTATGCGCCTTGCAGTTTCATAATGCATGCAGTTTTTCCGTTTCCTTCTGTCCAATCCGGCAGTTTGAAAAGAAAAACGCACAGCCAAAATTCAAAACTCCGCAATAATTTGTTTAAAGAAAAACAGGAATAACTAGAAAAACCCAATTTAAACTTAATTAAAGATCAAAGTCGAAAATGAAATCGCGCGGACAAGTGTGTTTATCCAAGACGGGAAAATATGTCGCTCATATATTGTTTGGTTTGGAAAAATTATATATAGACTATAGGCTATATATATATAAACTATAGTTGTCTTCTTGTACGTTCGGAAAGAACATTACTATTATGCATAACAATTAAACCAACGGATTCTACTCAATGGAAAAAAGAACGTAGTTGAAACAAATTATCGGCACAACTATTCAGAATATTAAATTTGAAGTAGAGTCAAGCAACGGTCCATCAATGTTCTTAGCCTCTTATGACTTAGCCGATATACACTCAGTCAGCATGGTCTATAATCATGAATATAATTAAAAGAATGGATAGGAAACAGCTGATGCGAGCAAACGTGTCCTATTTGAAATTCGTGACGTCACGAGTAACAACGAATATAGCAAAATTTACTGCGTTTGCTTTCATTTTTCTATTGTTTTCACATTCAAGTAGCTCAATATTGAGATTCAAAATGGTATTTTTATGATCCATGCATGATTTAATTAACCTGTCAATGATCTAACAAGATCTATGAGACATTATATATGTTCACTGTACATGCAAGATACAAAATCAGCACTGATAGCTAAAGGACGTTTATATGTTACAAAATCGGATCGAGTCAATGAAAGGATTCACCTTTAGCATGAAAACATATAACAAAAAATATTGATTTTCAATTAGGTTGGTAGAAGACAGAATAGACCATCCTGGTATGGTCGTGAGTTTGAGCAAAGACAATGGTCAATATAACTCTGACATATATGGAACATTTTTTAAGAATAAATATATGCAGTAGTTATTATATATAGTCTTCTTCCTAGCTACTGTAGGTTTCCCAGGAGTGTCTGAATTTTTCCTTTGTAATTCCTAGCTTATCCCCCACCTTGTTTCCTTCTTCCCTCAGCTTACATATTCCATTGCTCTCTAATGATTTTTTGGCTTTGTTTCCCCATTGCAAAATATGATCTGTTCCCTTGTACCCAAGAAATCCCTGGGATACCCGCCCGCCTCACGATTGATAAAGTTTCAACAAGTGATTGATTTACGTGATGCATGCATGCATGCATGATAACCATTTTTGCTGTAAAAATGTTCACTCACCTTTATGTATAGTGCTTTAGTCTTATTGCGTTATATAAATTCAAAAGTTGTTTATGCAATGTCAATTATGTTAATTGTTTGAATCTATTAGTTTTCTGTGCGTGCGATCCATAGTTTTTCATACCTAATCAAGCGGGTACCTGTAATTTCACTACATAAGTTTGGCTGCCTCGCATTAACTGATGCGTTGCTAATTGCTGATCGATTTTTCGAGAAGCCAATTTTCTACTTCAGTTATGAGAATTACAACAAAATAGATTACGAACACAAATCTTTATTGAAGTTACATAACTAAGATATTACAAATTGTATTTAGTATTAAGACATGCATATACACGGACAAACAGAAACTTCGTATAAGATTGGACCAATTTGCATATATGTCTAAGAGTATACTCTCGACATTTTAACTAAATTATTTATCGCACCGCAGCTGCATGCAGACCAGAAACAGTGTATGTTTCTCGTATCACACATGCGCTTTACAGTCTTCTCTAGTTTTACACAGGGCCGTTGAAAGCGGCCTGGGGGCTAGCCCCCATTCTCCCCGCAATAATTTTCTCATCCTGCAGGATTGTATTTCTTTGCAACTTAGCCGTAATAGTTTGTTGTTACCTTGATATTGTGTATATATCAATAGGAACAAAACCAACACACACGCTTCCAACTCTTCCAGAAGGTACGTCACCTTGACTATACAGTATAGAGCCTCGTTCCCCCGGTTGCAGCGCTTGGCATATGATGATGATGATGATGATTTTATTGATCCATCTTTAGTTTAAAAATACAATGGATTTACAACAATGTCTATTAAAAGAGAAGAGCATAACTATTAGGGAGTTTAAGTTTCACGTTTCCGCACGGCAGGTTGGAACTTTCTTGGCAAAATTTTCGTTGAACGTTTTCGTTTCATATTTTCTTTCTTGTGTCAAAAGAATAATCATGCATTGCAGTTTTAAAACAGCAAGTTCATTTACTCTTTATTGCCTGATACCGTAAAATTTTTCTTTGCCTGGCGTTTGACGTTTGACGTATAACGCGAAGCTTAAATGTCACGTTTACACTGAAACACGAAAGCTGTTGAAAAATCCTTATAATTTCCGCTTAGTGTCGTCGTGCACAACAAGGTAAAAAACATAATATTCAAAGAAACGAATATTTTACTAAGAGTATAGGGGCAAAAAGAAAGGGGAAAAGGGGAGGTTAACAAAGTTTCAGATATGCCGCACCAGGTCGTACGTTGCACAACTATGTATGTTGGCGTATCATACACTCTAAAAACATTCTGGTTAAACATTCCTGCATGTTAAACTTCCTGACTAACCTGGGAATAACCCTATCAAAACTATCCTTTTCGAAAATAGTTTTACTCATGCTTCCTGTTGTATTATTTCTGTCAGTTATTTATTTCGCGAGCGTATACTGAATTTGCAAAGCATGAAGAGATGAGCGTTGCTGCAAGCCAAACTCCAGTCAACTCAAGAGCTATAACAGTCTAAATAATGTGAAATTTCGGTATATGTACTATAAGTTGAGCATCAGAATTTCAATTCTGGGACCATTTTTGTCAAAGTTTCAATTCTGGGACCATTTTTGCCAAAGCATGTACTGTAGATGCAAGATGAAAAATTGATGACGGTAACTCGGATCAAACAATGCTCGTTGTCTGAAGGATTTTCTGGTACAAAGGAGCTGTTAGTATTAATTCTATGTTATCGTACATTTCCCGATACTTAAATTGAAACAACTTGGCGTATGCATGCCAAGCATTTTTCGGCGTACAGTGGAATAGATAATAATCTGAAAAGTATTCTTATAAATTAAATTGCTGGGGCCGGTTCTACGAAGGCCAGATACACCAGATAGTGAATTTTTCAAACTTTCTGAATTGTCCGTACATTGATATAACTCGGATTAAACATTAATATTTGTGAATTAAAGTTTCTTTTTTATGAATTGTGAGGTCCGTATCCGTGCTTTCAAGGATTATCAAGTATATATTTTTACAATGATTAATTAAAAAGTCGCTATCCGGTGGACAGCGTTATCCAGTCTTCGTACAACCGGCGCCTGCAGTACTATTTCACAACTCTTTCATGTAAAAGATGGTTAAAACTGTTCCGGCCAATTCCGGCCCGGTATACAACGATAACGGAATTTCTGCAGGCCAAAACAATAAAATTTAAATTAAAGTTAAAACAGCAACCTTTATTAATTTACATTGTCAACATACGAAGCAAACTTTACACCTCATCCAATAACTTTAAGGCTGATGTCCGTTACGGCCGCTTTGCGCGCGCGCGGGCGAAGCGATCTCGTTTGGGCATGCGCAGTAGGTTTCTTGCACGTAAGAGTTTACGTCCGCTCTGGTGCTTGCGGATACGCGATTGAAGTTAAAATGTTTTTAACGTTCCGGCAGGCGAACTCGCGCAATCGTTAACTCGCGTGGTTGGAATAAATCAATGAGATTACTCAGATTTCCTTTCTTTGTAGATTTCTCGCATCCAGAATCCCTTTTTGTACTTTCCTCTTCTTAATATTCGCCTTAAAATAATCAACTTAAGAAGTCTTCTCCGATTAAGGGCCACCATATTGCTTTTGTTTTTCCCGCGCATTCCGCCAGTGGGAAATTATTGGAGAACGGGCGTACGTACGCGTGCAACACCCACGCGGCAAGCGGGCGTAATGGAAAACAGCCTTTACACAATAACTTTATACTGCATCGACTGGCAAATTAATATACATTGACTTGTCAATATATCTGGCTCCAAGTCTCCAACGATGCATACATACATAGGGTCGACGTCTGGAAATCTACAATCTAGTATAAAGTAATCCGTTTTGCCTTTTAAAAACACTTAAATTACAATTTATACATGCTCGCTACAAAATCGTTCAAAGACTGACTTTTCCTGAATAATATGCAATCCCTATACTCTTTCTGTTGATAAAATCGTGCATACTAGAAATATATAAAACATGAAAACAATAAAAGACAATGCTCAATGACTATATATATACCGTCCTATATGGCATTGTTAATAATTATACATCTACAATATTAAATAAATTAAACAACGAAATAAAGTTGGGAAATGAATGTTGTTTTAGTTGCAAGAATTCCACAATGCTTTACGTTTCCAACCGGGATTTTGAGACGAATAATGGAAGACACCACTTTTGGTTGCTGAAAGAAAATATAAAAATTAGATTGTCGTTGCCATTGATAACATTGTAGTACTAAAATATAATTACTGAATCTTATTTGAAGCAGAAATTTCAACACGCAAGAAAAGAACTATATAATTGACTTGGGGTTCGCATATAATTCCTTTGATTATTGTATATAGAATATCATTTTTATGGACAACACCTTTTAATTACTGAAATACGCTCTTTAAAAACGAAGATTAAAGATGCCAAATTAACGCTCAGTATAATTTTGTCTGGTGATATACAAGAGTTTTAATTATGTCATAATGCGTCCTAATGCTCCCTGCTTTGATACTTTACTCTGTCTAACGCCAGACGATTTCATTTGTCGAAGGAACGTGCTGAGCGTCAATGGGTTGTTAAGGCGAGGGTACATATATGAATTTTGACTGACGTCGTGGGCGAATTCTTTAAACCTTAATACGTTTTTTCTATATAGTGAACTGCCTATATATAGTCAAGACTATGCCCAAATAGAATCGACATAACGGTATAACCAATCAGATTCTGTATAATGCACAATATAACTTTTCGGAATAACTTTTAATTTATATTGTGAACTATCAGATGGTAAAATATTTTACCTCCCCACTTCTCTCCACTCGCGATGATCTTCTGTTTATTACTAGCTGGTACATCTTCATCAGCATCACTCTCTTCAATCTTAACAACTTCATGATCAGACAATGTGGACTGAGCTTGCTGCCATTGGTCACGTGATATAGAGTACCATTTACCCTTGTTTGGCACATACTTCATGTAACTCATCATGTTGTTACCAACACCATACACCATGTTATTGGCGTTGTCAATACCAATAATAGAAATGACCATCACGTCAACCGCTAAAAAGAACAAAATAAGTTTTAGTTATTTTAATTAAACAAACAAACGAGATGTACTGTATATTGTACATATCCTGCATGGTATGCAATTTACAGTATTGACACTATCGATCTTTATCTTTTTTATTTTGTACTTGACAACTTGTGAAGCAGAATTATAAGACGTACATCACAACAGGTTGAAACATGGTTCAAATATCTTAATTGATAATTAATAGATTGATAATGACTAAAGAGGGAGGAATTGAAGAAGATATGTGTTTGTGATCTTGCTCTCGAAGTGTGTCCATACCGGGCAACTCAAACGTTTGCTTGACTGCATGCGGTGGGAATCGAACCGCGACCTTTGGTTTGCTAGTCCATGCAATGCTACCAACTGAGCTACGAGGTCAAGTCGGTTCGAGTAGGTAATATTTCGGAACTGTCTAGTTCCTTCGACATCAGTACGTTTTTTCATGATCATGTATTTTCTATTTGTGGTGATATATGTTTATGATGTTGCACTCTGAGCGAGTCCAATGCTCTACCTCGTTGTTCAGTTGGTAGACCATCTAGCAAATCAAATGCGATTCCCACCGCGATCAAGCAAACTTTTAAACACACTTGCCCGGTGTGGACACACTTAGACAGCAACATCAAAAACATATATCTTCACCTGAGCGCGAGCACTTATAACACCACAAAGTGAACAAGATGTGATGCAAGAGAGGATCAAGAGCGGTTGGGAGAAGCAGAATGAGGCAAACTGTGTGGTATTGGAGAGGAAGATGTCGAAGAGATTCAAATTGAAGCTTCAAATTGACGATTCACGTCACAGTATACAGCGCAGTTATAATGTATACTTCTTATGGAGGTGAGAACAGCAGCTGGATAGGAGATAAATGAAAATTTGAAATGTCCTTAAAAGACAGACGAAGAAATGACAGAACAGCGGAAGCGGGCGTTGTTGCAGTATTAGAGAAGATAAGAGAAATAAGAATGCAATTGTTTGGATACTTTCGAGAAGAATGGAGGAAGATTCAGTCAAAGTAGCATATAGAGAGACATTCAGTAGCAGGATGACGAACTGTTGAGAGACAACGGATGAAACGGAGGGACAGTGTGCAAAACGATATGAGGGAACTAGCTAGGCCAGGATAAGAGAATGCCCAGGATGAAATTTATTAGTGTCATGAACATACAAGGGTGACCTAACCAGTCAATGATTATAGCGAACAAGACTATAGCATGACGACTGAATATATTATGGGGAATTAAATTTTAATTCTTGAATTTACTTTGAATAATTTGTGAAAAGCTTTAACTGGTGCATGCAACCAACTATACATAATAACAAGTTGGGACAATTTAATTTGAAGGAGCCACTCTAAAGGCGATGTTACAAGGGATAACTTGTATAACGACAACTGACTTGCAATGTAAATGAGGTTATACGAAACTTGATTGGTTCTGTAACAATTTGCATTGCGAGTTGTCGTTAAAAGTTGTCCTCTGTATAACATCACCTTAATGTATGGCTTCTTTTTGTCAGGCATTGATTCATAACACATGTTTATAAGTAAATTAAACTTACAGTGAATATCGATAGTAATGATGACGGAAATTGCAACACTATATAATTATATACTGTACCTCGCCAGGTTGCTCCTTTTGTGTTTGTCCAGAAGCAACTTGGTTTGTGTCTATAAAAGCAAAATTGAAAAAATGTACGTAGACGTAAAATGTACGTCAATGAAAGTTCCGTAAAAGCATACATAACCATCATAAACAATAAATATATTCTACTATTTCTGTTTTGTAATCCATGTATACGTACCTTTTTGATGAAACAGAACAAATGTAAATAGCAGAGGTGGAGTTGTTAATCAAGAAGCCTCGCTGGTAAAACTCTATTGATAAAAAAATTAAACCAGTTAGACCACATTTTAAAGTGAACTATTTATAATAATATATGTGCTACTAGTTTTAAAAGCTTAAAAATAGAAAAATTTAAAGTAACAAACAATCTATACATCAGAAAACAATGACGTATATCCACATATATAGTCCTTAATTGTTTCAAATATATAATGAGTATATATGATAAACAACAAAACCTTTTTAGATCTATAGTCGAAATTAAAACGTTATTTATCACGTTTTGAAATAAAAATCTTACCAACAACTGCATTTGGAGGTTTTTTAACAGGTTGCACTGTAAAGCAATGGAAAAACAAAACTATTGATAAGTTCATACATATAAACCCATGGCCATGATCAACGAGATATGCATGATAAAATATATAAACTTAAAAACGCATTAATAATTCATGAGGAAAATACAAAAGAAATGTTTGATTTTCTTGGCTTAGACAATGTTTATTTTTAAAATTACTTCGCCAATTAACTCTTATGATGGGTCGTGTTTTAAGCATGTTAAAACATTCGCATCCGATGTTTTATCTGATATACAAACTCTCGCCTTCGGCTCGAGTTTGTAGGCTATATCAGATGAAGATCGACTGCTCATGTTTTAACTATACAGGTAGTACTTAACTATCACTGCATTAACCCATTGGGTGCCAGTATGCACTCTCCCCTCCTTAACGAGTAAAATCGTCTGGCATTAGACAGAGTAAAATAATAAAGCAGAGGGCAATGCAACTTAATTGGTTAACTAGACACATGGGCAGATAGTCTGATTAACTCCATTGAATGTCAGCACTTTCCCCCTGACGAGTAAAATCTTCAGGCGTGAGACAGAGTAAAATAATAAAGTAAGGCGCAATGCAACTTATTGGGTTAAACTTCTCATTTTTTTGCTATTTCTGAGAATTTTCTAAGGCGTCAACTTTGATATCAAGGACCTTACCTGGAACTTTGAAATGAACAGACATTGGCACCAGGGGTTCATAGTAAATGTTCTGCTGTTTGTTCTGGTAGGTCAGGGCAACTGGAGTTACTGCATAATTCTTTCCACTTTTAGTCAGTGTTTTATCAGGATCCAATGCAACGGAGAAGGATACAGAAGGAGTTTCGCCAAAGTCTAGTTTGCTCAACTAAAATAATGCAATGTTATATTCTGTTGTATTCTTTATGATTGTTTATCCGTCAAAGAAGGTTCACGAAAATGTGATCGGAAAGAACATGCATAGGAATTAGGGATAGGACTAGGATTAAAGTTGGGGAATAGATTAGCGTAAGAATTAGGGATAGAATTATATTATAGTGTCGGGATGTAATGGTTATACTAACATAAAGATTAAGAATAGTTTGAGGTTACGGGATTCCTGTATTTCAGTATTGTAATTTTTTAGTATGGAAATTGCCCAAAATATAGTTTCTAGCCTTTTTAAAATTTTAGAAGTTTAGGTTTTATATATCCAGTGGCGTAACTGGCGGGTGTCCAGAGACTGGGGCCCCCACGCCTGGGGGGCTCCCGCAAAAATGACCACAAAATTTTTGCTAGTACATTGGAAAAATTGGCCTAAGCCTCAGTTATAGAGGGCCAGAAAATTTGCAACGGTGGCCCCCAAAAGCAGGAATTAGTGAAATTGTGAAATTTGGACCCCTTTTTTTAGTAGACATGGATGGAGAAAATTTTTGTGACTTTTTTTACTTGTCATAGTCCGGAAAATTTATTTGAACACATTTCTTAATGAATATGGTTCGAAAAACTTTTTTCCTCCTCCCCCCCCCTCCCAGCTCGCCAACATTTTTTTGGAAAAAAAATAGGGCCCCACTTAAAAATTAAACGGGGCCTCAGGAGTTTCCGTTACGCCACTGTATATATCCATATATGTTCTTATAATAATTGTTTCTTAAAGCATCTATTGTGTGTTGAGAGAGGAATAGGTATGTCCTCAAATTATTTTTTAAAAAATTGACCAAAATATTACCTTAAATGCGACGTTGTTTCCTGAATTAACTATCTGGAAACCTGAATTTTGGTTGGTATGCAAATACTTGGTGTAAACGGGCAACATCCACAGCACTTCCACATCAATAGCATGAGCACCAGAGTTTTCTTTGTAAGAAATTGTGAAGTTGTATTCCACAACAGAGCTGGTAGTAAAGAAATAAAGATCACAATTAATTTGGACATATATAGAAAGCGTAATTCAGACGTATATCCTGCACATTTATAGTACTGTGTAAATTGTGTACTTATAAAATAACTCTAATATTCGCTTTTTTAAATTGTGTACTTATAAAATAACTCTAATATTCGCTTTTTTAAATTGTGTACTTATAAAATAACTCTAATATTCGCTTTTATATGGTATTTCATGCAGTTTGAGTGGATCAATTCACGTTTTCATTCACTTTCAGCGCAGAATTTTCACTCGAAACGTGAACTGTAATTAAATTAGAAAACAAATTATAGAATACATTACCCTTGAACTAGGCTGTCACTGGCATTCATGGAGTGTGCTTCAATAAGTAATCTTGGTTGTCGAGTGAGAAGCACGTTTGCAATGAAGGTCATTTGACTGATCCAAATCATATGCTGGCTTCCTTTTACTCCGACACCAATCTTATAGTTAGAACGATTCACCACGTAATTATTGTCCTCCAATACAACTTTGAAGCTTAATGTTACTGTATTATCATCAGCAGAGGCAAGCGCAGAATCCGTAACAGCGTTGTTTTTAATCTGCCCAAGATCAATCTCAGCTCTATCATAGTATGTTTTATTGCTGCTGGTTGAATTGAAAGTTGCTTCAGAACTAGTAAAAGTTGGGGCTAAAATGTTTGAACCATAAGATTTATCTTTGAATGATTCATGAGGTACAAAACGCATGATGGCTGAGCTGTTTACGACAGGAAGGATGACCTAAATAATTCAAAAATTCATTTATAGCTATTCATTTATAGTTTATGTGAAATACTAAAGTTCTCATATGAAGTAACTCAAGTTTGTCTTCTAATCTTATATATATATAATCTTCGAATCTGATTCTATGACGGCGAAATTCTTCGCAAGAAAATGTTTCTGCGAAATATGGATGGTCACACATGAATGATTGTACGGAATTTTCTCACTTTTTTGCTTTCGTAGTGTGTATGTATATAACTGAACAGACCTCGACTATCTGGCAAAGCGAAACTCAGTGCGCAATGCTTTACTTGATAAAGATTCGGTAATTTAAAAATTAATAAAAAAGATTCGGTAAATTTCGGTTCGATCGCGGAAATGCAAGTAAAAATTAAAGAAAATATTAATGCATGTTTTCATGGTCATGGCTATATATGCTTGTTTACCAGTTAATTACATATAGAAATTTCGGTAAACTTGGTTTATACATGTTCAACTGAAAAGTATACGAATCGGCGATTTGTCTATATTATAGAGTACTCATGTTTCAGCTCTAACTGCTCTATTTTAAACGGTGAATTAGATATTTTAATTAGGTTCATATCATTAATTAAGCATTAACAAATGTTATATAATGTATATATTTTACTTACATATAATTCTCCCTCCAATGTCATTTTCCGGACTAAAATCTTGACAGTGATATCAACAAGCTGTCCAATATTCACAAGTCCAAAATTCACAAGTCTGTCAGGTGCGTTTGATGATAAATTAAAGGAAGGCACTCCTGCAAGGTAGCCTGGGTTGGGTTTGTATGTTCTGATTGGACGAACTTCACTTTTGCTTGTCTTGTACTGGATCTTTATCTCAACATTCAAATCAGCCAATGGTGTAACAGTGTTTTTGACTCTTGCTTTAATTGTACCAGTTAAATCATTCGCTACAGAAGCAAAATTTGAAATTTAGATCTAACTTGACTTAGCTAATCGTTTTATTTTGTAGAAACAGTGATTTTAGCTGAATGATGTAACTCCTGCATGGCGGTTGGTCGAACTAAGCCTAAAGCATTAAATTAAGTCGCTATTCCCACCGTTTATCTCGCTATATCTATACCGGATAAAATTTAAATACTTCAGAAACTGACATGTTGTGTAGGAAGCCCGTTTGGCGTCATCTGCATGCCGGTTAAATTTCGGCTCATTTCAGTGGATAAATTAACTTAATCATTTATCATCCTAACATCGCAAATATATAAAGAATTGGCACACTGTCAAGAAGCACATACTTGCGATATATGTTTCTTGCGAGTATATTTTTCTTTAATAGCAGTTTAATATCAGTCATGCTTTCGCTCGCTACTCTGCATGGTTTGCATAAATTAAAATGGTGTTAAATTTACACTCTGTTTCGTGTAAACGGTATAAGGTACACCTAAAAGGCGTTTTAATACACCATATTGGGTGTAAATATCATTTTGTGCACGCGTGTTCACTAACACAAAGTATAACATGCATATAGTGTATACAATTCACACTAAATCAGTGTCTCATGCAGGGGCTGATTAGTCCACCGGACTACCGGGCGATACCCCGATGGGCCCCTGCTTCTTGACAATTGTGGGTCCCTATAATTGAAATTTAGTAATAAATTACAACTAAATAATTCAGGTGAAAAATGGAAAAATATTTTCAAATTAAACAGAATATTACAGTTTATATAGCAAACTGTTTCACAGGGTCTCACCTCCGCCAGGTTGTGGACATAGTCGTAGATAAAAGCAGACGGCCGAGTATATATCATAGTTAATCTTTTAAATTGCGTTCAAGAAGTTTGTTTGATGACGTCACAAACGCGGCCTATATGCGCTATAGCCTGGTCCTATACTGATCGTGCTAATCCGCCCCTGTCAGAACTGCAATGAATTTGGTGTTGTGCTACGAAATTTCGGGTGTATAAAAAACAGAAAAAGAGCTAGTAGACTATATATAGTCAGTGGTGTCAAGTAACGAAGTAAATGTACTTCGTTATTGTACTTGAGTTCTATTTTTGAGAAGTCAGCATGTAACAAAGAAAACTTTCTTTGGAGTACTTCATTTTGTGGCGAAGTATTTCGTTACGTTCTAACTTTTGTTTAATTTTACGTGATTTATTCCAGATTTCTTATATCTTCAACGGGATCTGGAAAGTAGACCATGTCGTAAAATATTGTATATTATAGGTGGGTCTGGAAAGTAGACCATGCCGTGAAATATTGTATATTAGGTGCATGCACGCATATAATGCGTGTGTTGTTTTGTATGTTAATCCATTGGAGAAGTCCCCCCCCCCCCTACACGCCAAAGACAATAGTACTTTTACTTTTTACTTCAACTATTTTTTAAGGATAGTTTGTACTTTTTACTTAAGTACGTTTTGCCTCCAGTACGTTTTACTCTTACTCTTACTCTCCAGTACTTTCTACTCTTTAGTTGTTAATTACTTCTACTTTGACTCGAGTACAAATTGGAAGTAATTTAGGCACCACTGACTATAGTATATGATTGATGTACTTACCAAGTGCAAGCGTTCCACCACTGTGCGAATATGTCAAAACAGTTCTCCCAGCTTCGGTAGTTTCCTGTATCGAACCACCAGACAGACCAGTTTCAGCTACCCGTTCAAGAGATGACGAGAAATAGAATAAAACTTTCACGTCACTTGCATCTTCATATGAACCATTTTCTGCATGTTTGACATTCCAAGAAAATATTAGCAAATCGTTTATATAATAACGAGTAGGATTTGTTTTGTTCATGGCTTGGATTTCGGCGTGTAAGTATGGTTCATCCTAAATGGTAGGAAAATACGAAAATAAACATAATATGTGGAATTTGGGTACACTGAATTTAACAAATAATGAAATCTAGTCAACATCTGCAACACAACACAACACAACACAACACAACACAACACAGCACAATACAATACAATACAATACAATACAATACAATACAATACAATACAATACAATACAATACAATACAATACAAAAAACAAAACAATAATACATAGACCACATATTTCAGGTAATTCACCATCAAAATTCAAGTTGAATATGAAGGCATCATGGTCATCAGTATATAATTAAAGTAATAACATGCACAAGTTTTACTGACAAGTAACTGTTTAAACACAATTTCAGCGATGGTCATGGTGTCCAAGGAATCGTCTTGCATGTGACCAACATACTCTCGTGGTGATTATTCTTCATGATATTAGAATTATGCGATCTCCATTCATAAACATGATATTTCGTTCCCGTTTCAAGCCGGTTCCTCGAAACCCAATCCTATAAACTCTTGAGGTATACTATTTACAACATGAGCGGCCGGCGTGTTGTATCGGATATTCAAAAACTCATTAATAATTCATGAGGAAAACACTCAAAGAAAATCATAAGCGTGTCGTATCTTTATATGCGATAAAGATTTACCTTGATTTACATAAACTTTAACTTTCATTTTCTCGACTTACACAACATAATTTTTGAAAATTACTTCGCCAATGAACTTACTAGATCGATCGTTTTTTAAGCAATCTAAAACATTCGCAGTGCGTGTTTTATCAGACCTAAAGATACTCGGCTTTGCCTCGTACCTTTATATCTGATAAAACACTGCTGCTCATGATGTACTATTTAAAACATGAGCAGCAGTGTTTTATCAGATATAAAGATACGAGGCGAAGCCGAGTATCGTTAGGTCTCACAAAACACGCACTGGGAATGTTAGTTAAATTGCTTCAAAATTAAAACGATCGACCTGGTAAGTTCATTGGCGAAGTAATTTTCAAAAAATACGTTGTGTATGTCGAGAAAATCAACGTTAAAGTTTATATAAATCATGTGAAATCTCTATCACATATAAAGATACGATATGCTTATGATTCTTCTTTGTGTTTTCCTCATGAATTACTAATGAGTTTTTGAAATAGCACTACTAACTCGAGCCGAAGGCTGTGAATCAGCATCATTTTGTATCAGATATACAAATTCTTTAACGGTCATGATTTCTTTGGTGTTTTTTTCATGAATTATTAACGAGTTTCACAAGGAAAATAAGAGCACTAGCTGTTACCTTTAAGAATGTGATGGCATCTTGTCCTACCCAGAGCATTTCTTCACCTGAATTAGCACCTACACCAACCCAATGTGTTGAAGCATTTTCAAGCAAATGATGATCATTCACTTTGACTGAGAATGAAAGTTTTATTTCGTTGGAGTCTTGATCTGTATTCAGTACCTGCAAGATGATCATATAGAACACAGGAAGTTCATAGTTTCAGATTAATTATATTATTTTACCTTTATTACCTACCTATAACTTTCTACATAGGACCGCTAAACCTTACTCTACCTAAACCTAAACCCAATCATAACATTAACCTTAAACTAAAGTGAACCCTGAGTTTAAATTTTGAACTATCTTGAAAACTTCCTCTCGTCCATGCAGCCATTACCTCGCTGGTAGTGACGAAGTATTTGAGGTCAAGCGAAATTATAGTGTCTGTTCTATCTTTATTGGAAGCGAGCACTCTCTAACATTTCGTGAACCAAAACACACTAGCTTATGTGCATCCGTGCTAGGAGTCTCTGTATCACAGTGACAAAGACATCTGAGATGATCGAATACTCCGGAAAATTTTAAATTTGTCAAGCCTTCAATTCCGCAGTCTTATTTTTATAACTAACTCAATTGAATCCCTTCCTTTCCAATACAGTGATGCAGAGGATGGGACCGTTGGATCAGTGCGTTGCCTTCGTGCAACCCGTAATGTGATCTGACATGTTGCCTCATGCATTAAGGATATATAGGAGTTGTTTCGTCGCATAACAAAAATTATTCCCCTCAAATTAATAAGCGCAGACTTTAACAAGCGCCATACCGAAACACGAAGAAACTGCAAGATTTAAAGAGCGCTAAAACGAGAAATACTGTAGTTTTAAAGTCTTTTCTTGTGCAGAGCTATCATGTGATGCACTTAATTTGACAATATTTACCTTGATATTTCCGAAGTCCAAAACTACTCGACTGGTGATGTTATCGTCTGCTCCAGTGTATATCATTGGTGTTGGAGTTGGATACTCAGCCTTCACTGAGTCGCTGATTGGACCAAGTTGAACATTCTCGATACTCAGAAAACGAAAGTCGTTCACGATTGTTGTGATTTCAAAGACAAACGTAAAATTGAAGTATGGCAGAGTTATATTGACGTTGTAATCCAGTGTGGTTTCAACTTCTACAGCTGAAAAGTTGAAGAAAAAAGACAAGTTTAAAATAAACTGTTTTAGCAAATAGTCCACCCAAAATTCAAGATATGACCCCCACTAAGTCACTCCAAAACATGAAGCAATTATTCATGAAGCAATTATTCATGAAGCAATTATTTTGCAGAATTTTTGTTGCCTAAATTCTTCAATTCGGTGGCAAAAAGTGCAGGAAATGGCATTTCCGAGCCCCAATTTGTCAACTTTTCTGGGGGAGCATACCCCCGGCGTATTCATCAAGTTTGCCTGTCGTGTTTGTTGCACTCAGCTGAAAACTACGGTACCCAACTCAGCCCCCCATGATAAACCCCGTTCTGCTGCCACTGCAATTAGTAGCAGCAACAGTATTTGTAACAGAAACAGTATTGATAATAGTAACAGCTGGTATTTCAGAAATAGTACGATAACAGCAAAAAACCCAATATCGAACCGAGTAATAGTTTCTAACAGCAACACTAAGAAACACAGTAATACAAAAACTAATAGTATACTTGCATAGAACAACTGTTATAACATTAATTGTAAAATAACCGTAAGAGTATCAGACTAACTGTAATGATGAATGCTACAGTAATGAATCAGTTACAGTACATGGAAACAGTATAGCAATCACAGCAACAGCGAGTGCAACAGCAACAACGTTAGGATTAATAGAATCATCCTTGCACAGAGCAACGTTGCGTGGGCCTGCATGGAGATAACAGCAAGAGGTCCAACAATAACAGTTACAATACTATAGTAATAATCACAACTGCAGCAACAATTTTAACACATGCAGTAACAGCTTCAGTAACAGTATAGCCGTAACTGGTAATAGTTATAATAACAAATTACAAAAGTCACAGTAGCAGACTAACAGCAAAATAACACTAAAACTAAAGATAACAGCTAGTAATAATTACATGCAATAATATTAACACCATGCAGCACTATAACACTAATAACACTAAATTGTAACTTGTGCCTAAGATTCTAAGTATAGGTTATTTTGAAGCAACGAGGGGTATGTGATTTATTCACCGAGGCGCGCAGCGCCGAGGTGAATAAACACATATCCCCGAGGTGCCTCAAAATAACGTACTTATTTTTCACATTGCGAGGCCGCGTTAATGAGTCAGAATAGAAATAATTCTTAATGCCATATTGCCTTCGTTATGTTGTTTTTTCGCATTTTTTGTGCTGCAAAGATATTGCAGGTGAATATTAGAGGGGATTATTAAACGGAAATTGATCAGACGGGAATATTGAATATATTCCCCGATAAGAACAAAGGAAACCGAGGAAGGTGAAAAATAAGACTAATATTTTATATCTCACCTCCTTCAGTGGTACGTGCAAACTTGATTATAGGATAGGTTGTATAAAGTTCAGAGGAATATTTGGGACCGTACGTTACAGAACCTGACGTAGTCGCATTCATAGTAAAAGCAACTTGGAGTAGAGCCAATGGATCTAATGAAGCTCGAACACGTCCGTCGAATTTTATTTCCATATAACCACTAGCTTTCAATGTGCCCGCTGCAGCAAACTGCACTGTATCAGCATTAGGACGCTCGATAAGTCCTGGAGCACCACTTGCATTAGAAACATTCACTGAATATACGTCACCTAGCTCAAGATTTTCAGAACTCAGTTGTATGCGCATTGAGGTCAGCTGTTCAGGAGAAGCACTGCTATTTTGAACCAAATACAGGCGGTAGTTGATTGTACATCCAGCAGAAAAGAATGTTTCGTTTGTAACTGCTTCAAACGTTATTTCCAAAGAGTTATATGTCTAAAAAAATGGCAGCAATTTTAACGAACACACTAACATATTAATCAATGCGTTTCTTTTGGGTTTCTCTTCTTACAAATTAAAGTATTAACGACATATTTTTAAGTTAGAATCATTTCAAAAGTCACCGCCTTATAATGTGATCTCAAACTCATTCCTAAAATGTTCTTTTCAAGGGCGTCAATCTATCACAAAAAGTGTGTGTGGGGGACGGACTCGAAACTAGGAAGGTCCGGAGGTATCTTACCCGACCTTTTTTTCTAAATTTTGGTACACTGAAACGGCATTCCCAGCGTTTTGGAGGCACATATAAAGTTATATTACAATGTGCATGATCTTAAATCCATGTTTAACCATCTGAGAAATCCACTAAAAACCAACATGTCCTAGCCTGTGAACAGACGTTACTCTCGACGAAGCCTAACATGTCCTCACCCTTATTTTAATGCTAATAATTTATTAAATTGTTAACCATTTGCCTTATTTTGATAATAATCATCTATGCAAGGGAAACTCAGTTAAAACGAAATTATTCAGTTTAAGTATTTACAATTTTACATAATATATGCGATGTCAATATTTGCTCCCAGCGACTACAGAAAGATCATACGTTGTGCTTCTTCTTATTAAATGTCTTCCTTTCAATCACAATTTTTGATGAACAGCATACCATGCATTAGGTTTTTAGATAACCAAGAAACAAAATGTCATTAAACATGTCAAAAAGTGTGTGTGTGTGTGTGTGTGTAATTAGATATTCGTCAATTTCGTCCCCCCACTTGACGCCCATGGTTCTTTTTATGACAATAGTGCAATTTTTCAGGAGAAATATTTCATTCTAGTATTGTGAGATTGTCTCTTAGAAATGATTAAATTCTATTGTACAGGACTAGCCCGTTTGCAACGGGTGCCGGGCTGCCCACACATGATTTCCTGTAGATGGACATTTGGAACTGACAACGCTGCAAGGTTTATAGAAACACTGACCATACGCATGCTTGATTTAACTTACCGTTACACTTCTACGTGTACGGTGGTGAAGTGATCGACGTTCTCTCCCGCCATTGTCATAGTTTTGAACACTAGTTATAACAACAGTAGCCATTGCTTTGTTACTTTGATTCTCTTCAACCGTGTTTAGATCTCCTCCATTCTTTGCCAGGATGGTGAGAGAAATTGGATCATATTGACCATACAGCTTCCTGGTCAGACTTATAACCCCGCTGTCTGGGTTAATATAGAACATTCCATCTTCATTTCCCTTCTTGATAGAATACTTGACACGACCACAGGGACAGTTATGCTTATCAACACATGTCTCCAGATCATAATCAAATGCAGAAACTTTGAGGATTTCATCACCAACATTGGTATTTTCCTTTACCTCAGCAACATATAGTGATTGTTTAAATTCTGGCTGAGTGTTATCTATAAAGATTGCAAATTCAAACTGTTTTTATGTGATAGTTTTATTGCATATTTCAGTTCCTAAGATATTTAAATCATTATAATTCGTAACCTATAAGCTAAAAATAAATGACTAAACACAACACCACAAAATTATTCTAGCAAACTTGGTTTTCCTATACAGATATTGTACATTTGGGAATTTTTTATCTCCTTATTTATTCAATATTATCTCATAAATAGTAATACACAAAAATCAGTGGAGGCTTTCGGTAATTCTGATTTTCACTAAATTCCGAAAATTGAAAACAGAATTTTGTGAAACTTTCAGGATTTCACTTTTCTGCTCCGGTTGATTAGCGCGAATTTCCTACCTTTTTTCATGATATGAAATATTTTGCCACAACTGAAAACATACCTTTTTAGACTAAAGTACCCAAGTATTTTTAACCTTCCCATCACATGCTCGCTGTCTCAATATTCCCACCTTTTTTACGTTGTCAAGTTTTTCATGAAAAGTAAAAATCGCAAATTTCCCATGACCTTTTTCGTGCTTACCACTTTGTTCACAAAACCCGCGAAAAAGTTACCTTTTTGAAATTGAACCATTTGACGCCACACACACTGACCTTACCCAGAGTGCCCCTCCCATCAAGTGATCAGACGTTTGCAAATTGATTGGTTAGTAATTTATAGAAAAGTTTTGCGCTAAAATTGGTTGTTGTGTTGCTGTTCTGCGTAAATAACGGCACAGTTTAAAACAATATGAAGTACTTAGAAAAAAATATTGAGCAAATACAACAGTGGGTTAAACAAAACTATACTCATCGTACGATAAGTAATATTTTAAAGGAGAATTTCCCAGAGGTCACAAGGGATTTTTCAGTAAATGATTTCTTCCAACCACGAATTATTTTATCGTTGGCTCTGAATCTTGGCCTTTCTATAAGTGTTGTCGTTGCTGAAGATCGACGATCAGTGATGCCCGTGCAGACGAGGATGAAGGTTGATAGGAAATAGGGCCGAGTTTATGGCCGAGATAAGCCGATGTTAGCTGTATGCTTGTATGGGATTGTTGGGTTAGGTACAGTAGCTGTTGTTATGAGCTCTCCGTTGTTGTTACGGGCTCTCCATATAAATCTTTCAAAGAATCTATTTTCCATGGGGAGAATTATTTCTCCTTCAGAAATGAGATATACTCCTTCATTTAGGGTTGGTCGATATTTCGATATTTTGATTTATCGCGATATTTTCAATCGCGATTATCGTATCGAAGGTAGAAACTTGAGGGACGATATATCGAAATTATCGTCATGCTCAATGACCATCATGATATTGCTTCGCATGTGCATATAGCTGTTATAAAATCGTAAAAAAATCATTCAATTCCTGAAAATATAGTTTTTAAAAGAATTAAAACTATTTCCTGAATTAAATACGAATTTAATACGATACAAAAGCTAACTGATATTTATATATTAATCTGCTGATTGCCTGCGCCGTGTGCCCACGGCATTTGTGCCAGCGGAGACACAGTAGACACTGCATGGACAGTTCTGGTTTATGGACTAAAAAAGCCTTCATATTACCTTATATATAAGCTTACTATGCTTTGATACTAATTAAAATTGAAAAAAAGGGGTCATTGTTTTTGTTGCATTTATCGCGATATTATCGAATATCGTGATAATTTCCTTGACAATAATCGTGAGATGATTTTTTTAATATCGCCCAACCCTACCTTCATTAACACTAAGGGGCACTCTGGGTAAGGTCAGTGTGTGTGGCGTATTAATTCTGGCGTTAAAGGGTTCAATTTCAAAAAAGGTAACTTTTTCGCGGGTTTTGTTAACGAAGTGGTAAACGCAAAAAAGGTGGGAAATTTGCGATTTCCACTTTTCATGAAAAACTAGACAACGTCAAAAAAGGTGGGAATATTGAGACAGCGGGCATGTGATGAAAAAATTAAATTGTGGGTATTTATTTCTGAAAAGGTATGTTTTCTCACGTTGTGGCAAAATATTTTAGAACTTGAAAAAAGGAGGGAAATTCGCGCCAATCAACTGCAGCAGAAGAGTGAAATCCTGAAAGTTCTACAAAATTCTGTTTTCAATTTTTAGAATTTAGTCAAAATCAAAATTGCCGAAAGTCACCACTGATTACAAATCATATAGATAAGTTGATCAGTAAAGTAGTACATGTATAAACACAGACAAGATGATCAACATAGTAATAGTACATGAAGTTGACCAATATTGTAATAGTACATGAAAGTTAATCAATATACATGTAAACATAAACAAGAGAACCAATCAGGGGTCGAAACTACTGGGGTGGGGTGGGGGGGGGATGGAATGTAACACCCCAAAGTAAAGTAAAAAAAGGGGGCCCAACTTGCCCAGAGGGGCCCCCGGAATGCTGGAATTGCGGAATGTGTTAAATATTAAGGAATGTTCTGAAAAATTGAGGTCGAAAAAGTCTGAAAAAGTATTTTTAAGCCCCCATTATCTGAAACTAGTGTTTGGAAATTTTTGGGACGTGTTCCTTACCGAAAAAAACGTAACCCCTTTTTGAGGGGGGCCCTGGAGAGGACAGGTGTCCAAATTTTTAATCACCCCTATACATGCAAGCATCATCTCAGATAAGTTGATCAAAAAAGTTGTACGTGAATTGAAAACATAGGTAAGTTCATCAATATAGTTGCACATGCATGAAAACATAGATATAAAGTTAATCACTATATATAATAGTACATGGAAACATGCATATAGATTTTAATGTAGTGAAGATTGTCGATGGCATTCGTTGTTTTACTATATATACTTCAATGTAAATCTATCATTGTTATACCAGTTGTTATCAAGACATTCAAAGAAGTGAAAAATTTTTAACTTACGGTATTTTGAGCACGTTTCACCAGTCCAACAATCACGACAAATACATCCCTTTTGTTTATCACAAGCACCATGATGACAGTTGATGTGTTTCTCTCTAAAGACAACAGATCGTTATGATTATTTAGATATATCGACAGCTCATTTAAACTTAAAACTATATAACACCTCATTCTGTTCACTTCCTAAAGGATTTTCTAAACGAACCACAACTATACTTACTTGCTGCAAAATACGTCGCATTTATCACAAACTGGAAATTCCTTTTCGTCTTGGGAAAACATGGCTAAAAATCGTCTATAAAGACTTGAAACACTGACTCCATTTTCACTGACATAACGACAGTTGCAATCTTGAATGCCACAAATGTACTTATGTTCAAATTTACATTCTTTACCAGCTGTAAGGGACAAAAAGTTTTTTTATTAGACACTGCAGATCTTAAAACACCGTGCATGGAGTTAGAGAAATGTGAATTTTATATTTGTAATGAAAGGTATACTGAGTAATGGGGTGGAAGAGCAAGTTTTTCTTGACAAGTTTTTCGACGAGTTTACTTGCTCGTGTATACAATGGCACAGTGGTCAGAACAACCATCTTTCACCTCCGAGTTCGCGGGTTCGATTGTCGCTATGGATTCATGTGAAAAGAGTCAGTCAACGCTCTGTCGAAAGTCGTGGGTTTTCTCCGGGTGCTATAATCACGAAGAGACATTATGTCCCAATTACAGCCTAAACCTCATGTCAATTTAGTTAAAAAGTACCTGAAGCTTCCGGAATAATCAACATGCGTAAAAATGAATATAATTAAACAAAATTTGAAAATTAAAACCTCAAAGACAAAGGACGAAGGCACCTCCTTATATATTGACGATTTATCTCAAATGACTCATCGGATAGCAGAAAAGAAAAAAATATTTTCCTACATGTACGCCAAAAAGTAAGTTTATGGACGTTTATCTGGAAACTGCAGTGTTTAGAGGAAAATGGTGAAAAACTTTGTGTAACATGATTAATAATTAACCGCATGTCTTACAGTGAAATAATGACACGACGTTTCAAGTCTATTCACACTAAGCCGTTAGAGTTTCAATACGCTTTCGGAAAACAGGCTCAAATAGTTAAAAAAGAATAATAAAATATATTTTAAAAAATACTAAAGTGGAGCGAAATGGTATACCGCTGTTCACACTACGCCATCAAGCGTTCCGTTTTCATCTCGTTTCGTTTAGAAACTGCATGCAGTGCTCAAATTGTTAACAGCAAAAGTGACGTTTTCAAATTGTGACTTCAAACACCGGCGTTAAATTGTGTGAAAGTAGTATATGTCCGTCACACACATGCAAAAAAGCATTAATTGACAGTATTGTAGGCTACGTTAAAAATTTTCCACATTCTTTAAGCACTCGAATGCAAAAAATTTTTGACATTCTTTAAGTGCCCGAAGGCAAAGCTAGTCAGCAGGAGCCAGCAGGTTGATACAGGTGTTTTTGCGAGTATTTTTGTTATGTCGGACCTATAACGTATTGGCAACCTTTTGCAACAACCTTTCTTGGACTGTTTTTCATTCACTTATAAGTACGTTATATATATACATGAAAATACATTTCGATTAATGTTTGAATCACCACCATAGGTATCATAAGAGTAATTTTTATTTTTTATGCTCATGCAGAATGCACGTCATTTCCAGGGCTCTAATTTCAAATGTTGGCTTCAATAATGATTTTTGATTTGGTACCCTCAGTTTTTATATCACATTCTTTAATCCCGTCCTTATATAAACGTAATTTGGTTTCATACCTCACTCAAAAGGACTCCACCCCACCACTACACATATGCCACTCCATAAAACCGGAATAACCGGTTTCATGGCATTCAGCAATTTGGGCACCCTATAGCTAGACATTTTAACGGCCAGCAATTCGGAAACAAATATAGTCAATTAGTCATCAATATTCGAAAAGGCTGTATTCAGTAAGAGGTTATAATTATAATATTGTTATAAGGCGCCAACCATTTCATTTTTAATTATTTTGAAGGCCTTGGAATATTGGGGGAGTTTATATTTAGGGGATAAACTTATATATGTCACATAATTTAGACATTTAGTATTTTGTTTTTCAAATGACTGCATATGGAAGCAACATGACCAATTCATGCATGGATCACAGGATCAGTACATTCAGGCACGCAATGCGAAATAAGAATGTTCATGTTTATAAAATATTTGCTGTATTTATTTCAGTATAAAAACCCGCCATAGATGTTTGGGAAAACTATTATTTTACGAGATAATTAGGACTAAGCAAAATTAACAATTTGTTTGATGAATCTCTCGGCACTGCTAACGCATGCAATTACGAATATCATGCATGCATCATGAATATATATATATATATATATATATATATATATATATATATATATATATATATATATATATATAGCTTAAGATTTTGGTTTATGAAACACAAACAGTGCTCAATACCATATAGATATATATATATATATATATCAGCAACATCAAGAAATAACCAAATCGCAAAATTTTGTTCTTGGATCTTGTTCAACGACATATACGTTAACTTACGTTCGCCAAATTGTACAACATTTCTGTAGATCAAATGACCTTCTTGACGTAGTCGATATTTCTCACGAAGGACTCTGGGGACGAGGCTGCATGGACAGCATGGCATGGTAGTCGATGTCATTACATATATATATATATATATATATATATATATATATATATATATATATATATATATATATATATATATATATATATATATATATATATATAGTTTTTCGTTTTACCTCAAAAAACCAAAACAGTCTGTTTCATCCGTATAGGAATCATCAGGTGGTGAATAATTTCGAAATTGTAGGTTGCTTTTATGCTATCGAAAGAATGTGTGGAATGCGTGTAGGCGAAACAATGCTTAGGTGAAACAATGCATGCTTGGGTCATTAGGTTTTGTTAATGACCTTGTTTACTCGAAACCGGTTTTTGTGACGACATTTGCCGAAAATTTCGCTTCTTTTATTGAGTAAATTGTCTTTGTTTATGTCTTTCAAAATGCAAAATTTTTCTTCCAAACATAAAT